>JAODAL010013137.1:0-92464 GCA_025379985.1 Phyllomedusa bahiana
AACAGTTTTTTCTCCGGCATCACCTTTAAAGGAATGAAAGCCCGACATAAGGGCGGTAACTCATTCCCATCGTTCTTCCAGGTTATCACAGAGCTCATCTTTTATATTGTGATAGTTTTCAATAATCTTTAGTGTCGGTTTGAGAGAGCGTTTTGGTCGTACAACTTGGTCTGCTGGAAGTGCGAGTTCTGCTTCCTGCTCTTCAAAATCCTCAGTATCAAGTTGTCCTTGCTGTGTTTCAACACTGGGAAATTGCACAAGCTGTTTTTCGGCCATTTTTATTTAAGGTGCACTGTCTCTTTAAGAAAATCAACTTTTGATTTGGGGGCTGAAAATCGCAGCACAGCTTCTACGGGACACCAGAATAAGATTCCCAGGGTGATTTGAGCGAATTGCGGGGTTTTTCAAGTCTGGGTGGCCGCAGCAACGTGAGGTATTATGCACATGTGCTTGTTGCTAGGGAGATTTCTGACTGTAGTCTTGGGCTTTAAGGCAATTTCTGACTGATGTCTTGAGCTCTAAGCCAATTTCTGACTGTCGTCTTTGGGCTCTAAAGCAATTTCTGACTGATGTTATTGGGCTCTAAAGCAATTTCTGACTGATGTCCCCACATGAGGCGAATGAAGGTGTAACTGGCTGGTGGATGATAGTGACTGGGAGATTTTCCTACCTTCGTATCCAGAATGTGGAGCAGACAGGACCAAGCAGGCTCAGCTTAGTAGATATAGTAACACCGTGGTATGAAACAGAATGCAGTTTATTCACCTTGGATACAGCAATGATCACTGATACAGAACTGTGGTTATCTCTGTAGTAGTATAAACCTTTGTGCAGTTTGTTGCTGCTGCTGCTGTTTGTTGTTGCTGTTCTGTTGCTTTGCTGCACTGTTGTTGTTTTCTGTTTTGCTGAATGTCTGCTGTTTTGCTGGAGTTTGCTGGTCAGAAATTGATGCTTCTGCTAGCCCAAAAGATGTGTGCTCCAGTCACATTAAGATGAAAATAACTAACAGGAAATGACACAGCAGAAGCTTAAAAAAAACTCCCTCAGAGAAAAACTTTACGAACAAAGACAGAGGGAGCACATGTAAATTCTGGTCAGCAGATGGCAGCGCAGCAACAATACATAATAAAGAATGGATGGAGAAAGGGATGCAATAACAAGTTGAATAACAATACCTATAACTGAATAGAACAGCACACCCCCAGTAGGTAGTTATATAGGTACCACCAGTATGTGGATAAGTACATAGCCAGGCACAGGGCTCCCCACAGTATATAGCCAGGCACAGGGCTCCCCACAGTATATAGCCAGGCACAGGGCTCCCCACAGTATATAGCCAGGCACAGGTCCCCACAGTATATAACCAGGCACAGGTCCGCCAGTATATAGCCAGGCACAGGGCTCCCCACAGTATATAGCCAGGCACAGGGCTCCCCACAGTATATAGCCAGGCACAGGGCTCCCCACAGTATATAGCCAGGCACAGGGCTCCCCACAGTATATAGCCAGGCACAGGGCTCCCCACAGTATATAGCCAGGCACAGGTCCCCCAGTATATAGCCAGGCACAGGGCTCCCCACAGTATATAGCCAGGCACAGGGCTCCCCACAGTATATAGCCAGGCACAGGGCTTCCCACAGTATATAGCCAGGCACAGGGCTTCCCACAGTATATAGCCAGGCACTAGTCCCCCACAGTATACATAATAACTGTCAGCTGAACTCTGTGGGTCACACTGACCCACAATGCTGACAGTCTAGAGTTATATTGAGATCAGCCCTGTTGGTCAGATTATATAATGCTGCTCAATCTAATTGTAGACTGTCAGCTCTGTGGGTCAGTGTGACCCATAGAGCTCAGCTGACAGTTATGCTGCAGTCAGTTACATTATAATGGCCCCCCAGATCTGTCACACTAACACACTTAAAACAAGCTGGCCCTGCTCAAGTACCTGATAAGGCTGCTGGCTGTTCTGCGCGGGCACTCACTAACTAAGAGGAGGAAGAGGAGCGTGCAGGCACCGGAGCCCAGGGCTTACTGCAGCCTCGCTCCTCCTCCTCCACAGAAAGCCCCAGCAGCACTTGAGAGTCCTGACTGAGCACACAGTGGCAGGAACCACCAGCAGCCGAAGCATGAGAGGTTACGCTGCGGCTGCTCGCCTCCCAACCCTGCGCAGTGCGCGTTGTACAGGAAGCTCAGCAGCTCAGAGGAGGACGCTGCTCTCCTCCTTACCATGCGCAGGGAGTCCGGCGGCACTGAGCGGAGCAGCGGTCATTAAATATAGTAGTCGCGCGCCGCATCGTTGGTTCTCAAAGAGAACAACAATGTGGTGCTGTGCTACTATAGTGTATGAGGGCGGCCGGGGAAAGAAACATTCGGCGCAGCAGGCAATATATTCGGGGCACGAGCCCCGGATATATCTGCCTAGCAACGCCTCTGCCCCACAGGATCCCTCCCTACAGCATGGCACCCCACAGCATCTATCCCAACAGCATTGCACCCCACAGGATCCCTCCCAAACAGCATGGCACCCCACAGGATCCCTCCCCACAGCATGGCACCCCACAGCATCCAACCCAACAGCATTGCACCCCACAGGATCTCTTCCCACAGCATGGCACCCCACAGGATCCCTCCCCACAGCATGGCACCCCACAGGATCCCTCCCCACAGCATGGCACCCCACAGGATCCCTCCCCACAGCATGGCACCCCACAGGATCCCACCCCACAGCATCCCACCCCACAGCAATGTCTCTCACTCCCTCCCCTCCCCCCTCATTCACTTACCTCTCCTGTAGTGCAGGGACCCGAGGAGACCTCTTCTCTTCATGTCGCTGCTCTGCTCTCTCTCTGGCAGCTGCTGTCTTCAGCTTAGCGCTCTGCTGAGGAGAGAGAGAGCAGAGCAGCACTGCTCCGCTCCTTACCCAGCAGCCGCTGCCACTAATGTGAAGGCTGCCGCCGGCGCCGCTGACCTCCCAACCCCCCCCAGAAAAAAAAAAGTAAAAAAAAAACAAAAACACACACATCGACCTCCTGCTGAGCCGCCCCCTTAAAGGTGCCGCCCTAAGCACCCGCCCACGGGTGCCTAGTGGGAAATACGGCCATTGTCATGAGTCATTCTTTTTCCCTTTTCTTCTGCATCTGTTCCAGACTGCCATGATGACTTCTCCTGACCACCACTTGTTCCTGCAGAATTTACATAAAAATATCTTAGAATCCTCACTTTTCAAGCACCTACCTTACTGTTCCCCATGGGTTTGGAGAACTGGTACAGGCCATAGCTCAGAAACACAGTCTCCTACGGTGTTGAGGGGGTGAGGGAAGGACTAACCGCCTATAGATTGTGGGGCCCAGGTGCATCAGCTTCAGAAGAGGCTTCCTTCTGGGATGCCAGTCATGAAGACCAATTTGATGCAATGTGCAGCGTATGATCTGAGCATTAACATACTGATCTCCTACCCCTTTAACCTCTGCAGCAATGCTGTCAGCACTCATATGTCTATTTTGAAAAGACAATCTCTGGATATTAAGCTGAGCATCTACATTCAACTTCTTTGGTCAACCATGGCAAGGCCTGTTCTGAGTTGAAGTTGTATGGTCACCATGCTACAGCTCAGCTTTATAGTGTTGATGATCTTCTTATAGCCTGAGCCATCTTTATGTAGACCTCCAAATCTTTTTTTCAGATGCTCAGAGAGTTCTTTGACATGAGGTGCCATGTTGAAGTTCCAGTGACCAGTATGAGAGAATGTGAGAGCGGTAACACCAAATTTAACACACTTGCTCCCCATCCACACCTATGATCTTGTAACACTAACAAGTCCAATGACACAGTGAAGAGAAAATGGCAAATTGGGCACACTTTGTCCATTTTCACTTAGGGATGTACTCAATTTTGTTGACAGCAGTTTAAACATTGATGGCTGTGTTTTGAGTTATTTTGGGGGCACACCAAATTTCCACAGGTACACAGGTTGTACACTGACTACTTCACATTTTGTCATAGTGTCATATCTCCATTATTGTCTCATGAAAAGATATAATACAATATTTACTAAAATGTGAGGGGTGTTGTCACTTTTGTGAGATAATGTATGTAACAAAGGAGAGGGAATGAGTAGCAGTATGTGACAGAAGAGGGTATCATGAGAAACAATCTGAAGGGCATGTGAGGCATAGAAATTGTGAAGCTTCTGAAGTGAAGAGCTGGCTGTCAGACCCAGATCATTTCTGCGGTTAATGTTGATCCACTTGAAACTGAAGCTAATATATCAGCTACAGGGAAGATCAGCAATACATTTTTTTTCAAAATTACACTGTACTATGAGCATAGATATTCTTATACATAGGCTGCAGTCGTTGTCCTGGGAAAAGAACTCTGCTCCTAAGCAGATGCATTTTCTGTTCCTGCTCTAGGATGGGCTATATGCTAGTGTATCCGAGTGTGTGTGCATGTATATATATATATATATATATATATATATATATATATATATATATATATATATATATATATTTATATATATATATTATACACACACACACACTCGGATAACAACATGACCGCTAAGGCATTTATATATGTGGCCAATAGAGGGGGGCTTGATATCTTATTGTTTATTCTGTACAGGACACTATGGCCTATACTCACCAGCCAAGAGGAGGGGGTTGAGGGAGAATAATGTCATACCCCCACTCAGCTGTGTAGCAGAGAGTAGCTCCTGCTACACTCACACTCAGCATCTAAAATAAAGCACTGTACTTGAATGTACGGTGTGATATGTGCATTATCAAGGGGGGAGGAGTGGAGAAGTGAGCCATCTCATCCAATCTGACTCCACTGACTCCACTGTGCCCTATGCCCTGCAGTCAGCAATGAAGTGGATGGACATTTATATATATAGAGATTGCAGTCGTTGTCCTGGGACAAGAACTCTGCACTTTAGTTTATGCATTTTCTATTACACTATTACACATTATAATGTTGTTGCCAGGCAACCATATACCAGTGGTGGGATGCCACAGGGATTTGCTGATGTGCTCATATGTCTTATATACATTTGATTGTGTTACAATTTTCTTTTTGCTTTCTTTGGAGCAATAAGGGAAATGTCATGAAATAAATAGAAAATCATTTGTGACAAGTTGCTATGAGTCAGACTAACCTACAAAATAGTTTTTCACCATTCTCCTAAGCTCTACATACCTAACACACCACATTATGATATGGTTCTCCTACAACTGCTGTCTCCAACGCACTATGCATGGTACTGTCACCGATATGTTTGGGCTGTCACAATGATACAATGCCATAAATAGAAAAAGCAACACTAAAATATGCAGCCAGGGCACATGTCCGTTGAATATGGCTAAATCTCCAAATATCAAAGTAAAAAAAAAAATCGGCAGAACTCCATTATTGATGAAAAACAGACTTGTTTATTCGCCCATATGTTCACATGTGACATTTCAGCCTGATATCTTGGGTCTTTTTCAATCTTTAAAAAGACCCAACATGGCTGGCTGAAATGTTGCATGTGAACATATGGGTGAACAAACAAGGCTGAAATAATGGCACAAATACTTGGAAAGTAATTAGCAGTAATGAATGCAAATATTACAACCAGTATACAAGTCTTAATTGTCATTCTAGCATCCTAATCAGAAATGTATAGTATTTTATAGTTTAACACTATTTTCCAAAAAGCTTTAACATCTGCTTCCTTGAGATTATAGTTTATGGAATTTATTTTATTTCAACAGCATTTAAAATATACATAACTTTCCTCCAAATCTTGAATGTTCTAATACTAAATTGGGAATGAACTGGCAGCCTGAAAACAGAAGATTTTAGTGTATTTCAGTGAATAAATTGTGGTTAGTGGAGTGAATCTTAGTACATGGTGAGGAGGAGGATACAGACATTGCATTCTTCCGTATCTACACAAACAACCAGGCCTAATCAATTGTGAAGCACATTGTGAACATTATTAGAAAGACTCGGCTTTGATTTTATATACTTTTACTTTTTATCTTATGTTAACTTTAGCCTTCTACAAGGTTTCCTGAGGTAAGGGCTGCCATGTGTCAAAAATACACTGTATTTAAAGAAGTCTTGTTAACCTGAAATCCTTTTCAGGCTTATGGTAGGAAGGGATGGGGACTTAAGATTTATGCATCAGAGGCTTCATATCCTTTGTGTGTGGAAAGGATTGGATAACTGACACTTTTTCCATGTCAATTGTTCAATCCATTCTCCTCTGACTTTAATATGGAAGAAACATAAGATAAGGCAAGGTTTTTGAATTCTAAGACATTCAAAGACACATTTATCAAAGCAGTTGCACCAGAATTTTGGCAAAATTTGTGCCAAAATAATGGAGTACATGCTTTATACTACTTTTATTATGTGTGTTAGACAGTTTCTAGACAGTTCTGCTCCTTGTCCAACAAAAGGGGCGCAGCCTCAGTTTCAAGGGGGCCTGGCTTTGTGGAAAGGGTCCAGCCTAAACATACCACGCTGTGTGCCAAACTGTTACATAGTTACATAGTTTGTCAGGCTGAAAAAAGACATACGTCCATCCAGTTCAGCCCATTTTGCTAAAGTGTTGCTAAAGTGTTAAAGTGTTGATCCAGAGGAAGGCAAAAAACCCCGATGAGGTAGAAGCCAATTTTCCTCATGTTAGGGAAAAAATTCCTTCCCGACTCCAATCTGGCAATCAGAATAAATCCCTGGATCAATGACCCCTCTCCAGAATCCTAGTCACTATAACTTGTTATATTACATCTTGAAATGTATCCAGACCCTTCTCCAGAATCCTAGTCACTATAACTTTTTATATTATCACACTCCAGAAATGCATCAAAGCCCTTCTTCAACTCTGTTAGTGAATTCACCATGACAATTTCCTCTGGCAGAGAGTTCCGCAGTCTCGCCGGTCTAACAGTAAAGAATCCCTTTCTATGTTTATGTAGAAACTTTCTTTCCTCAAGACGTAGAGGATGCCCCCTTGTTCTAGATAAAGTACTGGGTATAAATAAATCTTTAGCGAGATCTCTATATAGGCCCTTAATATATTTAAACATATTTATTATGTCCCCCTGAAGCCGTCTTTTCTCTAAACTAAATAACCCTAACCTTGCAAATCTTTCTGGGTATTGCAGTCCACCCAGTCCTTTTATTATTTTTGTTGCCCGCCTTTGTACCTGTTCAAGCTCTACAATGTCTGTCCTGTGCACTGGTGCCCAAAACTGTACACAATATTCCATGGTGGTCTAACCAGTGACTTGTATAATGGGAGAATAATGTTCTCATCTTGTTCATCTATGGCCCTTTTAATACATCCCATGATCCTATTTGCCTTGGCAGCGGCAGTCTGACACTGACTGCTACAATTAAGTTTACTGTCCATCAGGATTCCCAAGTCCTTCTCCATGTCACTTTTACCCAGTGTTTTTCCATTTAACATGTAATCATGTAATGGATTTTTCCTCCCCATGTGCATAACCTTGCATTTATCAGTGTTAAACCTCATCTGCCACTTCTCTGCCGAGACCTCCAACTTATCCAGATCCCTTTGTAATAACACATTATCCTCTATTGTGTTGATTACTTTACAGAGCTTAGTATCATCTGCAAAGATTGATATTCTACTGTGCAATCCCTGTGTAAGATCATTTATGAAAATATTAATTAGGATAGGGCCCAATACTGAGCCCTGTGGTACCCCACTAGTAACAGGGATCCAGTCTGAGTATGCACCGTTAATTACCACCCTTTGTTTTCTATCAGTGAGCCAGTTGCTTACCCACTTGCACACGTTTTTCCCCAGTCCAAGCATTCTCATTTTACTTACCAATCTTTTATGTGCAAACAAGAAATTAAGACTGCCGCTTACCCCTTCACCGTGAGTGTTTTTGTCTGGGCTTGCTTCTCCTTAGCTGTTTCTTTGTATTCAGCTGCTGCTACTGCTTGCTCGTGTTGCCCTTTTTTCCCCTCGGAGAGCTGCCAGTCTCGCTCCTTACTTCAAATCAGAAAATTCACCAAGGAAATTCCAGCGGACCAAAGGTACTTCACGAACTTTTTATTTCATTTCCATTCTTCCACAAGATAGCTTAAAAGCCAGGGCTTTTTCGGCCCAAAAACCCGGGGTCAGCGTTTTAAGCTATTTTGTGGAAGAATGAAATAAAATTTAAAAAAAGTTCGGAAGTCCCTTTGGGTTTCCGCTGGAATTTCCTTGGGAAATTTTTGGATTTAAAAGTAAGGAGCGAGACGGGCCACCCTTCTCCGAGCGGAAAAAAAAGGGCAACGGGGCAACCCCATTTAACCAGAAAGCTGAATACAAAAGAAAAAAAGCTAAGGAGAACCCCAAGCCCAGAAAAAAAACACTCAGGGTTTGAAGGGGTAAGCGGAAAAGTCTTAATTTTCTTTTTTGGGAAACTATTTGTCAAGTCCCATTGAAGATAGCTGCTTCCCCCCCCCCCCAGTTTTTCCCCGGGTTTAGCATTTCGAATCCCTCAAAAAAACCCTCGGGGTCTCCAATAGTTTAAAATTTTTCCCAGCTAAATTCCCACAATAAAAAGGAAAAGCGGTTTTTTTTAAAAAAAACCCCTTTTTCACACCCACAAACTTAACAGGGATCGGGCATTAAAATTTTTTGAACGGGGTTTTTCCGTATAAAAGGGGACGACCCCGGAGGGGAAGAAAAACATGAAAAACCCTGTTTAAGGCCCGGGAAAAAAGCAAATTGCAAGAACAAAAAGTTGGGGGGGGAACCACAATTCCCAAAAAAATACATTGAAAAACAAAAATGGTTCCGAGAATGAAAAATTTAAAAAAAAAATACCTACTTTTGTTTACACCCCAAAAGAATTTTTAGACCAATGGAATGGGAAAATTACAGAATGTCTTTAAAATTAATAACTTAATTTGTGGATTTGAAAGTAAAGAAATTAAAAAATTTAGAGGAAGAAAAACATACAACTAAAATTTTCCCAACGGGGTTGAACATGTGAATGATCCCGAATATAAAAGGTTAGAAGATAAAATTTGGAAAGTTTTAAATTGGGGGGTATTTGAAAAAGGGGAAATATTATAGTAAAAAACAAAACAAAAAATATCAAAGGGATATAGAGGACTCCCCAAAAAAAAACAATGTATCCCTTTGGCACCAGCAAAGATCAAAAACCCCCAAATCCTTTTTAAAAAAGGAAGAGGGAAAGGACGTAGAATGCAGGATTGGAGAGAAAACTTTTTTTAAAAATTAAATTCTCCCCCGATACAAGATAAACCCCAGGGACTCGGTTTGGAATTTCCCAATAATGGGGAGGGGAAAAAAAAGGGGGTGCACAGGGGAAACCCCGGAAGAACCCCCAAAAAACGCCCAAAAAAAAAAGGAAAGAGGGGGCCCGGAAACATAGGTCCAAAACAAAAAAAAGAAGAACCTTCAAGGTCCCCAAGAAAAACCTAGAAAACGATTATGGGGACAATGGGTTTAGTCTGGAAACCCCAACAATTCTAATACCCCAAAAATTTTAAAAGTTTTTGAAAAAAGGGTCTAAACTTTGTCCCAAACAAAGAATGTGCCCTTGTTCAACACAAAGCTGGAAAAAAAATCGTTTTACGAGCCCTGTTAACTGTAAAGAGGTATTTTAAACAATAAAAAAAAAGGGGCCCAAAACAAAAGAAATTGGGGATGTAGAGAGGATGGTAAGAAGTAGGGGAGTACAATAAATTAGGGGAAAAATTTAAAAATTTTTATGGAAAAAAAAATCGCTAGGAATCCCTTTGAAAAAAATTAGATGGGGAAAAAATGATGAGGAAAATGAAAAAGATAGAAAGGGGTACGGGGCATAAATGACCAACCCATCATTTTCCCCCGTATCAAGCGAGGGTCCCACCGTTTTGAGGGCTTTTCAGGAAGAAAGGGAGGGGGATCTGAAAAGCATGGTAGTTGGAAAACTAACAGAAAAAAGGAAATAAGAAAATAGGAAAAATTCTCACATTTTTCCCCAAAAAAAAAGGATTGAAAGAATTGAGGAGAAATAGGAATTTGATCTTTAAAAAAATCAGTTTAAAGGGGGTCAAAAATTTTTATTAACTTTTAATATAAAAAAACTATTTTTTGGAAACCCTAGAAAATAAAAAAAAACCTATCGCAAATTTTGACTCGACCCCACTGAAAACCCTTGAAAATAAATGGGAAAGTTATTGGAAGAAGGGGTAAGACTAGGAATTTCTATCGAAAAAAAAAAAAACATATTTACATGTGAAAAAAACCCGGGTTTTTTTAGTTAATTTTTCCGGGATACCCAAAAAAAAAAACATAAAAATCATTTCCCCCTAAAATACGCCCCAACTTTAAGTAAAGGGTCTTAAGGGGAAAACTCAGCAGTTGGGTGGCGATTTTCTCCAACCAATTTTTTCGAGGTTTTCCCAGGGGTTTTTTGAAGGGGTAGCACAAGTGTCCCCAAAACTTTTTAAGAATTTTTTGGTCTCCTTCTTTTACATGGCTGACATGTGATTTTTGTTAACCCGGGATTCCCAAAAACCCCCCACCTAGCTATTGTAACTTAGAAAAACTTCTTGGTATAAGTTAAAGGAATTCGTGTGAGGGAAAAAAATTCAATCATACAAAGTGTCTACTTTCCGCTGCAAAAAAAATTATTTAAAATTTGTTTGATCCTTTTTTCCTACAGAAAAGAAGGAGCAAACCCAAAGGGGGCTTTAGCTTCCCCCCCCTATTGCGAAATTTTTAAAAAGGGGGTGGTGGGTGCGCAAGGGTGTTTGGTTGCAAAAAACCCTATGGGATAATTTCAAAAAGGGATTGGGGGTTAAAAACGACGACCTCCCGTTTGGGGGGGGGCGAAATTTACGTCCATCCTAAAAATTTTTGGGGTTCCCCAATGGGCAATCAGGAAAATTAAAATTTTTTAAAATTTATATAATTTTAGAAAAAATTTCATTGGTTTTTGGGGTTAAAAGGGGATACCTGAACCCAGGGAAAGTTAAAACTCCAAAATATATAAAAAAAACCGAAATGTGGGAAAGCACTTCTCAGGGGCCCCAAGAAAACACCCAAAAACAAACTATTGCCGGGGGATCCCAAGGGGGAAAATTTTAGAGTAGGAGAGCTTTTTTCCCTGGTTTGGGGGTTTCCCCGGAAGAAAATTTTATTATCGATGGAATTTTTAAGAGTAGGGGGGCCCAAACAACCTCCAGTGAGGATTTTTAAAAAAGGGGGGGGGAAAAAATATGAAACAAAAGGAATTTTTTTGGAAACAAAAAAAGAAAAGGGGGGCAGAGTGAAAGAAAAAGTAAATATTTTCAAGGGTTACCCGTGTTTTTAAAAAATAGAATAAAAAACATCTTCTAAAAAAATGGCAGTTTCTTGTCAAAATTTCCCAAATTTTTTTAAAAGTTGTGGAAAAAAGGGGGGAAAATGGGGTGCCAAAAAAGGGAAAACTCTAGCGAATGATCTGTCCCCTTTTCTTAAATGATTAAACAAAATAATAATGGTTTTCAAAATGTGGGTGTTTCCCCTGTGGGAAGAACAGATGTAATTTGTGTAACAAAAAAGTGAAGGGGGGGTTTCATTCGCCAACAGGGCCCAATTCAAGGGGTATTAAATTGGGAAACAGTATGCGAACTGCGAAAAAAAGACCAAGTTTTTCTATTACCTTGGAAACCCAATTTCAATTTTCCTATACATAGGCATAAAAATTTAAGGGAAAAATTTAAAACATGAAATTTAGAACATGGCAGGCATACGAAACAAAAAGTAAAAATTTTTCAGGGCATCCAGGGGGCTTTTCCCTTGAAACACATTTAGAGCAGGATTGCAAACTTTAAAATGTGGCATAATGAAAGGGTAAATAACCCCATTGGGGGGGGAGATTGGGAACTTTAAAAAGGTTTTTCGAGAGGGCCCAAATTTGGGTTCTTACATGCCCAAACCCCCCTTCCCCCCAAAAGGCCCTGAAAAAACGACCTGATCTCATTTTAATACTTTTAAAAACTGTCCAAAGTATAATGCAATTTATTTTAGAAAATCAGCATATATTGCAAGAAGCTTTTTTAAAAACTAATGGGTTTTAACCCCGCAAAATTGCCCAAAATTTTGTTTTAAAAATAAACTATATAAACGCCCCCGAGGCATGAAAAAACGACATGATCTCATGTATATTTAAATTTAAAAAAATTTTTAAAAGTTTTAAAGCATACGTTTAATGCATACATTTTAAAAATTTACAAATATTGCATGAAAACCTTTTGCAATCCCCTGTTGTTAAACCCCGCAAAATTTTCCAAACATGGGTTGATTTTATACTATATAAAAAGCCCCCGAGGGGATGAATAAACAAAATGAACTTTTTTTTTTTTTTTTTAAAATACATTGAAAAACTGTCAAACCCTTTAATGCATACATTTTTGAAAATCACATAATTGGGTTTAAGCATTTTGCAATTTTCAAGTTGTTAAAATTTCAAAACTGCCACACTTTTTTTCGAATAAATTTTTATTTTAAAAGTTAGGGGGCCTGCATTTAAAAATACAATTTGGTTTTCCAAAACAAAAAAGGGTTTATTAGGAAGAAAAAGAATTTGAGCTATCCAAGGGTTAAAATCTAAGCACAAGCCCCGCCCATGTGATGCAGTGACGTGTTTTTTAGGTTTTTTCACTTAAAGGGAAAAGTTTGTGGGCAAAAATTTTCTGCCCTTAAAAAAGGGGCCGAAGGGGCCCAAAACCCCGTCCCGGGGTTTTAAAAGCTATCCCTTTTGGAAGAATGAAATTTAAATAAAAAGTTTTGTGAAGTACCTTTGGTCCGCTGGAATTTCCTTGGTGAATTTTCTGATTTGAATCTTTTATGTGGAACAGTATCAAATGCTTTAGAAAAATCCAAATATATGACATCCAGTGCCTCACCCCGATCCAGTCTTATAACCTCCTCATAGAAGCTGATGAGATTAGTTTAACAGGACCGATCCTTCATAAACCCATGCTGGAACAGCGTTATAAATTTATTTTCAGTGAGATAGTCCAGGATAGCATCTCTTAGAAAACCTTCAAACATTTTATCCCCAAAAGAGGTTAAACTTACCGGCCTATAGTTTCCAGGATCACTTTTTGACCCCTTTTTGAATATTGGCACCACATTTGCTATGCGCCAATCCTTTGGGACATACCCCATTATTATACAGTCCATAAATATTAAGAATAGGGGCCTATCTATCACATTACTTAACTCCCTTAGAACACGCAGGTGTATACCATCAGGGCCTGGGGATTTGTCTATTTTTAATCTACCTAAGGCGGAGCTGCACTTCTTCCTGGGTTAGACAAGAAACATTTAAGTTGGAGTTTACCTCATCCCTCTGTTCATCAACAGCAAGGTCATCCTCCTCCTCGGTAAATACAGTGGAGAAGAAATTGTTTAATAGGTTTGTTTTTTTCTCATCGCTCCCTATAGTCTCTCCTTCAGTAATTCTTAAAAGGCCAACAGTTTCTTTTTTAATCTTTTTACTATTTATATAGTTAAAAAATATTTTGGGGTTAGTATTACTTTCTATGTCAATACGTCTTTCTGTCTCCAACTTTGCTGCCTTAATAATTTTTTACATATTTTATTTTTTTTCCTTACAGCCTTTTAGTGCCTCTTCACTGCTCTCCTGTTTTAGTAGCTGAAACGCTTTCTTTTTGTTTTTTATTGCCTCCTTTACATCTCTGTTGATCCACATTGGGTTTTTCCTGTTTCTAATAATTTTTTTACCATATGGTATGTACCCCTCACAGTGGGCACCTAAGATGTTTTTAAAGATCTCCCATTTATTTTTTGTTCTGCTATTTTTAAACACCTTGTCCCAGTCAATACGGTTTAGGGCCTCTCTAAGCAGGATAAAATTAGCCTTCCACAAATTAAGTGTTTTTGTGGCTCCATGACAAACAGCTCTATTGAAGGATAAATGGAAGTTTATTATATTATGGTCACTTTTCCCTAGGTGGCCCTCAACCTGAAACTTTGTTACTCTGTCAGGTCTATTAGTCAATATTAAGTCTAGAAGGGCCTTTCCTCTAGTTGGTTCCTGCACCATTTGGGAAAGGTAATTATCTTTAGTTATAGGCAAAAACCTGTTTCCTTTATGAGAGCTACAGGTTTCAGATTCCCAATTTATGTCTGGGTAGTTAAAGTCGCCCATAATAACAACCTCATTCTGATTAGACTCATTTTAGAATTATATTACTGTTACTATCCCCATGTATATTTATCTATAATGATTCCACCTGTTCGTTACCTGTACCTATATCTTCCCGCAGTGTTGGCTTCAGACAGGATTTTACATAGAGACAGATACCTCCCCCCTTCCGGTGTTTACGGTCACTTCTAAATAGAATGTAACCCTGTAAGTTAACCACCCAGTCGTAGCTCTCATCCAGCCATGTCTCAGTTATCCCCACTATGTCATATGTTTCTTCAGCAATTAATAATTCTAGTTCATTTATTTTGTTGGTCAGACTCCTGGCATTGGCCAGCATGCAATTTAGAGATTTTTCAGTTTTTATTCCTTTCTCCCTATTCTTTTTTAGTTAGTTTGTTTAATTAGTGACATAAAGTAAGCAAACTTATAAAAGGTGTAAAATTAGATTAAACCGTTTTGTTGTGCTCCAGATTTATCAACATTATGATACATATGGAGCATTGTAAGACGGCATAGTCTAACTTTACACCGTCTAAGATTTAGACAGTATTGATACATCTGCCCCTACATGTTTTTCTCAGATTTTTAGACACTTCTGTACAGGCTGGGCTGCAGTGAAATAAAAAATAACCTGTATTCACTTCTTATACTGCTACTGTTCCAGTGCCACTTGAGCGCTTATATTCTCTGTTCATCATCCACCAGTGATATCATATACATCACTTACATGACTATGCAGCTATTCGCTGGCCTCAGTGGCCGCTGCTTTATTACATGGCACATTGCCGCTAGGGCTCAGTGATTGGCTGCACATCCAATGGGTCTAATCCGTGTCCTATTTTTTAGTGCATTTTCATTGGTGAATTTACATAACAAAAATGTAAATAATTGATGTGCATAGGAAACAGCAGCATGTGCCCTGAATGATGTATATTCCAATACACATCAATGGGGCACTTAAGGTAAGTTTTTTGTGCATGTATTTTAGTGAAACATCTCAGGGGCCTGTGTATTGAGTGGATTAATCTGTAATGGTTCCCAACAGTTAATTGGCAGAGGGCCAGAGCCAGATACCTATGTGGTGAACCGGGTGTAGAGAGGGGCAGAGAAGAGGGCTGGAGGCAGAGGTAGCCACAGCTTGGGGCTGCTACTCTGGTCACAGCAGCTAACCATTACAGCAACTGCACCTCTCGTGCCTCTCCTGCTCCAACACCAGTGAAGAGGGGGTCTGTACTGTTGGTATGATGGTGATAGTTGTTCCCCGGGGCACACTCTGTAGATGGTCTCTCCCTCCATTGCCCACACGTGAGATGGTGTGCGAGGTGCCCTTGATGTGCGGTTCAGAAATGAGCAGGCAGGAGACAAGGAGTTAACGTGGTAAAACATCTCTTTACTTCAACTCGGCAAAGATGGTAACAGCACATGGCAGCGGGCATCCTTCACAAAATCATCTTGATCTTTCCAGTTGCAGCCACACTAGACTGAGGCAGGGCAGTGTTCCTAGGCCCAGTATCTCACTGAACTAACTCTCTCCTGCTCCACTCCCATGTGGCCATTGAAGATTAGGGGTTAAAGCTGTACTCCGCAGTTGTAGACACTGATACCCTGAAAGTGGATGTCAGTGTTGAGACTTGCTCCCTTGGAGAGACCCATATTAAGCCCACTCCTGTGGGCAGAGGCCCTTCTTGGTAGAAAGAGATCCACTCCTGGGAAAAGACCCAGAACAATAAATGTGCCTATCTTTTATTACCTTCTAATCTGACCACACCCTATGTTGTTATGGTTTCTCCCACCAAAGCCTCGAGTAGCTGCAAATGGTTACATTTCTGCAAAATCATCACACCTGTACAAAATTTATAGCTCAGAAGCTACTGGCTGCACACAGGGGTGAAAAAGAGGTCAATTCTAGAACATTCTTAGGGTGCTTTCACACATCGCAGTTTTGTTGCAGTTTTAACTGTGCTCCAATTAAACTACCTTTATTACCAGCAAGCTTCTTTCACTTATCTAAACTGTTTAGAAAGTGAGTAATCAATTAGTGTGGTTGTAATCCACAAGACTTCAAACACAGTAATTTATTACTTACTTGAAACACCTTTCCAAACAATTTAGACAACTGAAAGAACCTTGCTGGTTATAAAGGCAGCGCAGTAAAAACTGCATCAAAACTGCGCTGTGTGAAAGCACCCTTAGTGCAGTTATAATAGAAAACAGTGCAAATAGTAATTCACATTATTAAACATTTTAAACCGTTAGTAGTATACCATACCATCTACTCCTGTGTACTACACCTGCAGAGCAGGGGAGGATTAAAAGTTGCCCAGTAAGAAGAGCAGAGGCAGTTTAAGGGTCAGCACAGACACTAGAGGAGGAGACATACTATTGAGCAAGATGTAGGCAAGGACTGGAGCAAGGACTGGAGCTGGTGCTGCCGATAGCAATGTTACTGTGGCGCTGGATGGAGCTAAGCGGGATCTAGCAGCTGCATGGGAATTCACATGATGTGCATTCTGAGAATCTTCCTGCACTCTAAGAGAAAAGAGCAGGTAATCTCGCTGCCAGGCAGGAAGTACACTCTATGCCTCGCCCTGTCCTAGAGGTTTTTGCTGACAGCTCTACTTCACTAGCAGCCGAGGGTTACAGCAGGGCAAACCGGCTCCGCAGTTAGTTGTCAGCCATTGGTCTAGCTCCAGGAGCAGGAAATTAATAGGCAGCATTGCAGTGAATTAGGTGCCAAACACCTCAGTCAGCGCCACGCTCCCCAACCCCCCAGCATCACCACTCCTTAGTCTCCTGACAGCAATTGAACTATAAGACGCACCCCTACTTTCCTCCAAAATTTGGGGGGAAAAAAGTGCTTTTTATAAAAATACGGTATGTGTACAGTCCCGGACTGCACATCGACCTAGCCGCGACCAGACCCCTGTGCCAGGAGGCCGACAGGGCCCCCTCGCTACACGGCTGCATGGCTGGGGAACAGACCCAGCCAAGCCGTGATCCCGGCTGCCACCTGCACTGTGCAGGCAGCAGCTCAGGCAGAACAGCCAGGATCTTCTGCTCCTGGCCGTTCACCGGGATGATGTAATCGCGCCGCCTGCTCCGCAGCCCGTATTAGGCCGTAAACCTATGCACAGGCTTACAGGTTAGTAGATGCCGGAAGTGGCTTCCACACTGAGAGAGGAGGAGAGAAGAGAGATGAAAGGAGATGCGTGAGTATTTTTTTTTTTTTATATGGGTTTCTCTACCTGGCTAATACTAGGGGCACTTCTACCTGGCTAATTACTAGGGGCACTTCTACCTGGCTAATAGTAGGGGCACTTCTACCTGGCTAATTACTATGGGCACTTCTACCTGGCTAATTACTATGGGTCACTTCTACCTGGCTAATTACTAGAGGCACCTCTACTTGGCTAATACTAGGGGCACCTCTACTTGGCTAATTACTAGGGAAGCCCTACCTGGCTAAATTACTAGGGGCACCTCTACCTGGCTAATACTAGGGGCACTTCTACCTTTCTAATTACTATGGGCACCTCTTCCTGGCTAATACTAGAGGCACCTCTACCTGGCTAATACTAGGGGCACTTCTACCTTGCTAATTACTATGGGCACCTCTACCTGGCTAATTACTAGGGCAGCCCTACCTGACTAATTACTGGGGGCACCTCTACCTGGCTAATCCTAGGAGCACTTCTACCTGGCTAATACTAAGGGCACTTCGACCTGGATAATTGGGCACCTCTACCTGGCTAATACTAGGGGCACCTCTACTTGGCTTATTAAGAGGGGCACCTCTACCTAGATAATTAAGTGGGACACCTCTGTCTGGCTAATTACTAGGGCAGCCCTACCTGGCTAATACTAGGGGCACCTCTTCCTGGCTAATTACTAGGGAAGCCCTACCTGGCTAATGACTAGGGGCACCTCCATTTGGCTAATTACTAGGGGCATCCAATGCAAATCATGGCAAGTATTACTTTCAAATCGTTTCTTCTCATTTATTCAACAACGTATAAGTCCAAACTTTTTAGGACAAACTGTAACACATTAAAACTGTAGAAAAATGTAGAAAAAGGGCAATGGTATACTTATGATAGAGTCCAGCATGGGACATCACATCAGTCCATAAAATCCAAGGCAGGATAGCTGGGAGACGCCAAGCATAGGGTATGAGCCGCACACCTGAGCTGCGACGTTTCGAAGGCAACACCTTCTTTTTCAAGCATGCGTGTAGTTCTTGCTACCCTGTTTAAATACCATAGCCGTATTAAAAGTACAGATGAATTCCAAAAAATATTGAGATCAATACTCGACCAAGGAATTAGAATGGGAGTAATTACTTTAGATCTTGCAGAGAAATTATTTGTTGAATTTCCCATAATTCCTATCTTTCATTCTTTTCCCAAAAGCCCCACAAAGAGATTTTCCCCCCCGCCCTATGACCCATTGTAGCTGGCATTGGGTCCTTAGGGGAACCATTAGGTTCGTGGATAGATTCCATTCTACAACCATTGGTGATTGCATTGCCAGGATATATTAAAGATACAAAAAGCTTGACTATCATGTTAACAGATGTAGAGTGGAATTCTACTTGGTCCTGGGTATCCTGTGATGTGATTTCCTTATACCCTTCGATACCTCATCATCTAGCGATAGATGTCCTCAGATCTCATCTTTTTTCGTTTTAGCTCCTTTTCAACGGATTTGATACAGTTTATTTTGGTGTTTATTGATTTTTTGTTACACCATAATTATTTCTGTTTTGATGGTAATTTCTTTTTACAGCGAGTCGAGGTGCAGTCCAGATGGGTGCCTAGTCGTCTCTCCATACCTGGGCAGACATGTTATATGCACCGCCTGGTGAGAGATATCTTTTGACTTCTTCTTGTCCTTTTTTCCCCCACATCAGGTGGTATGTTCGTTACATAGACGACCTGCTCCTGATGTGGGGGGGTACCCAACAACAGGCCATTGACTTTCGTAATTATATCAATACCAATAGTATGAATTTAGGTTTAATTTTTCGTGACATAAAAATACAATACATTTTTTGGATGTAACCCTGGTGGGAGGGGAGAATAAAGTTGAAATTTTTCCATATCGCAAGCCTATTGCACGTAACTCCATACTCCATGCCAAGTCGCATCATCCGCGACATGTCATAGAAGCGATTCCGTATGGAGAAGTAACAAGGATCAAGAGAAATTGCCCTGTACCAGATTAGTTTCAGACATATGAAAAAGAAACATATGAAAGATTAAGTCAACGTGGCTATCCTAAATGGGCTATTGGAAAAAGACGGATTTAGTCATAGATATTTCGAAAATGTTTCAAGATCTGATCTAATCAGAATCAAAGAACCCATGAAATGTGATAGAGAAAAGAGTATCACTTTCATGACTACGTTTAGTCCCCAGTTTAATAAAATTTTAACATCATTAGAATACATTTTCCATTAATTGGGGATTTTAACAACATTGAACAAAATATATCACCACAAGATATCCGTTATGTATAGGCAGACGCCACTTAGAGAACCTATGTTATCTCAAGTGGTTTTCTTTGTGGAAAGGGCCAGAGACATTTTTCATTGGGCCTTACTAGAAGGCATGTACAAATGCGGGCATTCCAAGTGTATTACTTGCAACCATGTCTTGATATCAAAAGAGTTTCATTCTATATTGCAAAATACAGAGTACAAGATGATGTCATACATTAATTGTAATACGCGGTGGGTGATATACTTGATTACATGTAAGGCATGCTGCAAACAATATGTAGGGTGTACATCATGCCCATTGAAAACCCGCATTCGTGGACACATATCGGATGCTAGAAAAACTTTTAATGTTGGAGTCTTCATGGTGTCTAAACATTTTCATGAGGTTCACTCAGGGGATACTACTGATCTTATCGTTTAAGGAATTTAAAGAGTAAAAAAAAACCTACGAGAGGCGGTGATTTCAGGAAGAAACTGCGAGCACGAGAAGCCTGGTGGATTTTTAAATTGGGCACCATGTTTCCAGAAGGCCTAAATAAAATATATGATCTCATAAGCCAATATTAATATAGTATTAGATATATTGTTTTCATTGTTTTTATGTATTGTTCACTTGTTTTATGTATATGACACATATGTGTAGTCCGATCATGTGATGTAGTGTCATGTGATAGAAGGTTGGGCTATATAAAGTTGCCATGATCTAAGGTGATTCAGGTCATGAAACGCGTCCGGCCAGACGCGAATCCTATTTGATACTATTATTTAGAGATGGGCGAAAATTGAATTCTAACGAAGTGGAATTCGTTTAGAATTTCAGGAAAACTTCGGTTCGGAACGAAGTCGAACTTTGGGGGTAACTTCGGCGTGAAGTGTGCTTTTGATTTGATAAAAATGGGACTGGCGAGCACATGGCGTTAATGGGGGCAATGCACATGGGGTGGAAGAAGGGCATTAGCTTGCATGACATGTGCAGAGGTGAATAGCCAATCTAGATGACCGGCGGATTCTGTGACGTCACCGCACATTTATAAGTCCAGGGGATGCGACGCTGGGAGCTCATACGCTACTCACTGTACTTGATCAAGGGAAGTGCTTGCAGCGGTGATAGCTCTTACTGAAGAATTAGAATTTTTATATAGCGAATTTCTGTGGGGTGTCCTGAGCTTGTCTCAGTGACTGTTCTCTTAATGTCTCTATTTCTCATTTTTATGGGGTATTGGATCTGAAATCAGTATGCGTCCACTGCAGCTGCATATACATTCATATCCAAGTGGGATCTGAAGCCAGTTCCTGTTGTATTCATTTTAAGAAACTGCGTTCTTTTACAATACAAATACCACTTCATTTTTGGCTGCTGCAATTCTATTGCGCTATTTACATCAGGGGGTTAATTAAGCATTGTTTTAGCTGGTGTGCTGACCCCAAGAAACCGTCTTTTTTCAACGCCACATATTTACATTTTTACCCTGTAGCCTATAATTACCAAGCAAAGGCTAATTACAAACTGTATCTCTTGTTGTGTGGCGTAGAAACACGGAATTGAAACACGACTTACAAAGCTACTAGTTTGTGTGGCTCAATTCTTTGGCGCATTAACATCAGGGGTTAATTAAAGCGTGGTTTTGCTGCGTGTGTGACAAAAATAAAAGTTTTTTCAACGTCCAAAATATATAATTTTTCCTGTAGCCTAATTAACAAGAAAAGGTTAAAAACAACAGTATATAATGTTGTGTGGAGTAGAAAACACGCAAATATGTAACACGCTACAAAGCTACTAGTTTCGTGCGGCTCAATTCTTTGGAGCTATGTACATCCAGGGGTTAATTAAGCGTTGTTTTGTGGTGTGCTGCAAATTATAACGTATTTGTCACTGCCAAAAAATATATACTCATTTTTTTATCTGTAGCCTTAATTCCACAAGCAATGGTTAATTACAACTGTATCTCTTGTTGTGTGGCGTAGAAACACGCATTGTAACACGATACAAAGCTACTAGTTTGCTGCGGCCTCAAATTATTTTGGCGCAATTTACATCCAGGGGCTTAATTAAGCGTTGTTTTGCTGGTGTGCTGGACCCAAAAATAAACCGTCTATTTTCAACGCCAAAATTTATACTTTTTTCCTGTAGCCTAATTCACATGAAATGTTTAATTACTACTGTTTCTCTTGTTGTGGGGCGTAGAAAACACGCAATTGTAACACGCTTACAAAAGATACTCGTTTTGTGCGGCCCCAATTCTTTGGCGCAATTGGCATTCAGGGGTTAATTTAAGCGTTGTTTTGCTGGTGTGGGACGAACAATAACACCGTCTTTTTCATGTCAAATATATACATTTTTCCTGTAAGCCTAATTCACAAGCAAAGGTTATTACAAATGTATCTTTGTTTGTGTGGCAATATGAAAACAAACATTTGTAACACGCGCTACAAAGCTACTGTTTGTGCGGCTCAATTCTTTGCGCATTTACATCAAGGGGTTATTTAAGCGTTGTTTTTGCTGGTGTGTGACAAAAAATAAACCGTCTTTTTCAAGCCTAATATATATTTACATTTTTCCTGTTCCTTAATTCACATGCAAAGGTTATTTACAACGTATCTCTTGTTGTGTGCGTAGAAACACGCAATTGTAAACTCGGCTAACAAAGCTACTAGGTTGTGCGGCTCAATTGTTGGCGCAATTTCTCAGGGGATAATTAAGCGTTGTTTTGCTGGGTGGCTGACAAAAATAAACCGTTTCTTTTTTCACGCCAAAATATATACATTTTTCTGTGCCTAATTTCAAGTTGAAGGTTAAGATGCCTGTTGTGCTTTTTACTTTAGTAAAAGCATTAGTGTGGTTGTATTTTAACGACACATACCATGTAAATTTTTCCTGGCCTTTTGTGGAGCGCCAAATTTATGATGCAAGGGTGTACCCAAGCTTGTTAATGGGTTTCATTTGGAGTCAAAACGGGTGTGTATATTTTATCATATACAGATATCATTATCAAACAGGTCTGTACTTTTCTAGATACAAACAGTATGTCAGACAGTGAGGTGGTAGGCTCCTGCACCTGCACGAAGTGGCCAGTGGCAAAAATTTCTGGAACAGGCCCAGGTCGCAAGCCAAGCTAGGGGACGTCGCCATGCTGGGGTCACTCGGCTGAGGCCACAACTGCCGTTGTTCTCATCATAGGCGGCCGTGTGTTGTCAAGCCAACCAAGTGGTTCTTGATTGTTGACTAGGTCGATCCTCTTCCTCCCAGATGACATCTGACAACCCCAGCCAAGAGTCGGTGGGAACCTAAGACACTCCCTTAGTTGGCATTGGGCCCGGGAAGCGGGTTACGTCAGCGGCCCTCTCCTGTCTCAGCCCGCCTCTGTCCCTCCGGTTCCCTCAGCCTGAGATCTCACATGTGGTTCTGGGACTCAGCGGCCACTATATGAGCGAGGTTGAAAACAATTGAGGAGGGCAGGTCAGCAGCTACTTGGCAGCGATGAAATAGGGCCAATATCGCCTGACTTCTTGCAGTAGGCGGCCAAAGTATAGATGTGGAGAGTGGCATGGGAGGTCATGTTGTGTGAGGTCAGCCTCGCATACAAGACCTGTGATGGAGGACAGCAATGTGAAGATGAAACACAAATAGTTGATGATGATAGCAGACCAGGTCTCGGGAGCTGGGGAGACAGGGCTTCATATCGTAAGGAGAAGAGGGCGTCAGCATTGCGAGTCAGGTCAGCGCGCAGACAGCTAAGTGGGTTACTGTGGCAGTGGAGTCAGCAGGATAGCAGCGAGTGTGAGGTCGGGAGCCAAGCGGCCACGGGGTAAAAAACCCGTCTTCGTAGGACCAAGAAAGTAGCGGCACTGGGCTCAGCGAGGCAGCAGCAGGCTAAGTAGTCATCAGTGTGGAGGATGGCGGTAAAATCCGATACCTCGGCGGTTGTGGCCTGTTCTTTTGCTTATGTCCACGGAGGAGCGAATTTGGCGTATATGGGAGAATTTGTAAGAGAAAGTGAAGCGGTGGCCAGGGAGCTAACGTTGCACACCAAAAAGCCTGCGGTCACCACACGGCAGCGTCAACATCGGCTGTCCTCGGGAGAAACGTGGCTCAGATGTGGTGATCCATCCTGCCGCCACAAGCAAAAGGCAGCACAGCGAAGCGGCCAGTGGCACGAATGCCATGTGCAGCCATTCAAGGCTCCACCACTATGCAGAAGGGAAGCTGTTTCTTCTTTTTTGACATCATCTTCCGGTCCGGATGCTCCTGCTCCTCGCTACTCATGCGCCAGTAGTCGTATCAGCGCAGGCAGTATTTGAAAGAGACAACCAGTATGGTCCAAAACCATCCTAGGTGCAGCAGCTGACCGTGCCCTCCGTCCAAGTTGTTGGTATTGCAGTCCCTCCCTTTCCAAATGGTGGATCTGCCTCCATTCAGAGAACTAATGGATTGTGTCGAGACGAGTTGGAGAGTTCCAAGACTTAATTTCTCTTTTCCAAAAAGGGCAGTAACCTGCACCTTAATTAATTATGTAGAACAGAGGTGGTCTGTCCTTGAGACTTATCGGTTAGTTCACAAGGGTGCAATGACAGCGCGGACGTCTGGAAGCTTTAAAACTACCGGGTCCAAGGGCCAGTACATGTCCTTTACAGCCCACTGGGGTGGAATGTGCTTCCGGACCAGGCACCACAGCAAATTGGACTGGAGACGCTTCTTTTCTCCTCTCCACGTTGTCAAAATGCTGACTGCGCCAATGTCCGCATCCTCCTCCCTCCACATCACCACCCATCTCAGCCTCCCAAAAGTACCTGCTCCATCATACACATCTGTAGGGCACTGCGGTTCACGCAGTTCTACTCCTGCTTGCATCGGCGAACAAGAGTCACACAGGGGAGAAACTGCTCGCTCATGCAGCATGAAATCGAACTGTGTGGCTTCTCGCGCACAACTGCAAATCGGAACCATGGACGGACACATGGGATGGAACATGGTGTCCGCGCTGCAGCGAGGAGGAGGGGATGGTACATGCGCCCTGCTTGGCGACCCGTGTTCAATCTGGTAGTGAAAAAGGTTCCAGAAGTCTTCCATCCGTCTTGCAGAACATGTCCTAAATGGCAGGAAACTGTGCATGCACTTTATCCATTCGTACAAATCAGGAAACCTTTCCTGGAGGAGTGCAGCTAGGCAGGAACGGCCTTCCCCAACACTCTCTGTATGCGATGTTTCCACCCGTGGATTTCAGGCTGCACATGATTGGACGACTGTTTGAACACGAGAAAGGCACATATTAACGATTTTTATGATGATCCAGGCAGAAAGAAGTACTCCCTGTGTAACTTTGAAGTCAGCAGTGCAGCTAATGGCGAGAAAAACCTGCCGTTTGTTGAGGCCATTCGTGGAGGCGGACGTTATTTGTCAGTCGCCAGGGGACTACGGATGGAATAAAGTTCATTCCATGCTTCATGTCCTGGAACAGATGCTGAAAATCTGTCTGGGCAGGGGACAGGAGGTCGTGGCGACTACATCTCGTGGAACATGAGTCGGTGGGGACTGTTATGGAGGAGGAGGAGGAGGGGAAATTGAGCAGAAGCAGTGTTCTGGTGAAATGAGTGGATTTTTAACCAGGGTGACAAGAGAGGAGGAGGCAGGAGCAGCTGGAGGAAGGTGGATGGAGATGAGGAAGTAGAGGCTGTTGACCCCCAAGCTCAGTGGCAGTATAAGTGGAAATGGAGCAGGGAGCCTCGGAGTCACCTTGTGCAGATGGGCCCGCAGAATGCTTATTTGCCTGGCTAGTGGACAGCCGAATTGTAAGCACCGGCAGAGGATGACTTCTGGCTCTCCACCCATTGGACCCCGCATACTGGTCCAAAATGGGGCCTTTTTCCAAGCTATTGAGAGGAAGTCCAAACATCAAAATTACTATAGGGAAATCTTTCGTAATCAGCCCCCGCCCCCCCCCCCCCCCCCCCCCCCCCCCCCCCTCCCCCAGCCCCCCTCAGTTGGCCGCTGCATATGTGCGGCATAGTCCCTCTCTCTGACAAGGTCTGACAGGGGGGTTCCTCAGCACTCACGTACTACTGCCGCGGCTGCTGGGGGAAGGTGGGGGGGGTAGGAGCAAGTTACCAGCTCTCATCAGTTGTAACTTAAGTCTGAGTCACCTGATGTAGAAGTTCCTTAACATGCGCTATTGTTGGTGGGAGGCTGTCGCCAGGAGCGAGCAGCAACGCAGGACCTGGAGCAGTCCCTGAATCAACAGGTTGTGGCCTACTTGGACAGCACTCTGCCACCTTAGTGTTAGAAGATCGCTGGATACTGCGGCAGCCAAACTGGATGTGTGGCCGCAATTTGCCGAGTTTGCGTGGGAGAAGCTGTCCTTCCCGGCCAGTAGTGTGGCATCCAGAGAGGGTGTTCAGTTCGGCGGGGGCATCGTTTTCCCCCAAGGAGAACACGCCTTCTTTCTTGTCACGGGAATTGTTGAAACGAAATGACCATTTTGTAAAGAGGAAATCAGGCGTGGATCGGCCTGGATTTCCACACCCAATGCCTTAGCGTCAGTCTGGGTTCCAAAACTTCCTGCCTCAGCCACTTTCTGTTGCGCACACCGCGGATTGCCACACATCTGCTGATGTTTCTCCTTCTGCCTAACACGTCTTTACCACTAGGGCTGGTATTGCACCCCCTCAACACTCTGTCATTGTGGCCACTCTATGTGCTCATGCTGCTGCTGCTGTTGCTTGTTGCCAGTGAATCCACCACTTGTGTTCATTGCTGAAACTTCTGCGTGACCCCTAGGTACTGTTTTGCCACCTCCAGAATTTTTCTTAGTTGCCATCTCTCTGACCTCATGCTGTTGCTGCTGTCATCACCTCACACTCTTGTCATTGTGCCCACTGCCTGACTCATGCTGCTGCCGCCGTGACCTCGCTATCAGCATTGTTTGCCGCTCATCTGTGGAATAATACTTATTTTGCCACACTGCAGAATGTCATTGTGCCACTCTCTGCCTTCATGCTGTGCTGTTCGGACTCCTGTCGTGCCTCCACACTGTTATTGTCATCTGTGTGCCACTGTCAGAATTCCAGTCGCTGTGCGTGGCTGCTGACGTCGCCCTCCACACTGTGGCTTACTCCTGTTTTGCACACTACAGAATTTGTCAATTGTGCCACTGTATGAACTTCATGCTGTGATGTAGCTGCTGACCGTGCCCTCCCTCCTCACTGTGTCATTGTGCCACTGTCTGACCTTATCGCTGACTTGCTGTTGCACACTAGCCGTGCCCTCCACACTGTGTAATTTTGTACCACTCTTTGGCCTACTCCTTTTTGGCCAGCACCTGAATTTGTCCTTGTGCCACTGCCTGACCTCATGCTGCTGCCACCGTATGACCTCCCATCATGTGTCATTAGTGCCAGCTACTGCAGGCCCATGGTACTGTTTGCACACTTCCAGATGTCATTGTGCCACTGTCTGACCTCATGCTGCTGTGGCTGCCGCCGTCACTCACCCACTCTGTCACTAATGTTGCCACCTGAGCTCTCAGTTTGTTTTTTTCCAGTTTTGCTGCCATGACTTTATCAGGCTACGTTCCTGCTTCGTTTTTTGGTACTAGTTTTGCACCCATAAGTGCCCAGGGCATTTTTATAGTGAAGCGATTCTAAAGGAGCGGCGGGCAGTCATGTGCGTGTGTCATACTAAAACAACAAAACATTGTTGATCAGACAAACCAAGCTCCCTAACTGAATATGTAAGCATGGCACATACGTAACAGCACCCTGCAGGCTCTGGGCAGCCTGGAAATAGCTGTTTTTAACGTGATTCGTCCGAAGTAATTGGACACAGAAACGAATTTATTTGTAGGAAAATCTGGCGAGTGAACCGACCGAATTTTGAGAATTTCGCCCATCTCTAGTGCTGTGGTACAAGACAGGGATAGTGTTGGTGTGTGTTTTTTTTTCTGTGTCTTTTATAACCATAAGTGTGTTGCTACGATGTAGCACGTTCCATTTGATTGCTGTGGATTGTTTAATTCCAGCTTCTCCAGCCCTGTTTGGTTGTAAGAATGAAGGGATTGTTGTTTTCCTTAGGCATTTACTGGTCATCGCTCATAATCGACTGCTCACTACGTAAAAACCTATAATCGATGGTCGGACGACTATCGACACTATGCCCAAATGATTTGTCGATAGCAACGTAATCAGCTCAACAAATAATAATGAGCTTTGATACCCCAATGTAGCATAAAGTATCATGTGTAATAGGCTTAGATATACCCAGCCAAGGAGATTGTAAAAATGCTAAGGTTAGGTACAGGGGTAAAGCAACACAGCACCACACATGATGGATCAAGATACACATAGTATCAAAAATAGGCTTAGATACTTTAGTTCAGGGACACAGTGGAGGTGATTTATTAATAAAGTTCTTAAAAGGGTTTCGCCATGAAAATCCTCTTCAGAGGCTGGCTCGTAGCTCACTACGAGCCAGACTCAATGAGTGGGAAGAGGGCCACATTTGAATAACTCTTTTCTATTCATGTCTATGAGAGTTCCAAATATAGTGGAGGGTACATTTGCTTGTACATATATTGGTAACTGTCATAGAAAAGAACACGAAAAACTGCAAAGGTACAGCACTCTCCCCCTGGGAGCTGGCTTGTAGTGAGCTAAGGGATTTGCTTCATGGCAAAACCCCTTTAGGTTGGACAGCATTGAACAAGACCAGAAAGGCCAAAACTGGTGTATGAGATATTTTGCTGAATAGGCTAAATGATTCTCTTTCTTTCTTTACCTCTTGTGTACTCTTGACCACCAATAAGTTCAACCATTTTTGGCATATTTATCCCCTCCTCCTAGCCACACCCCTTTCTCTTTACACTAAAGTATCCAGTGAGGTGTTAGGCCCCGTTCACACGGCTTATTTGCCGACGGATTGGCGCCGTATTCCGCGCGGATTTTGCGCTTCAAACGGCGCCCAATCGGTCGGATGTTCATTTTACGGTAAATCCACTGCTATCATTAGAGAACAGTGGATTCGTCGCTTCCTCCCCGGCTCGGCAAATCCGCCGCGGGGGGGGGGGAGAATGTGACATGCACACATTATTCAACGGGCGGGACGAGCCGTAAAACAATGCATTGTTTGGGGCCGGGAGCGGCGGCCGTTCCCGCCCCTTATTCACGGGGATTTGTTGCGTCAATACGGCGCACAACAATCCGTCGGGAAATTAAGCCGTGTGATCACGGCCCTGTGTCTCTAAAACATATAATAATGTGCATCAAGTTTTTTTTTTTTTTTTTTTTTTTTTTTTTTTTAAACAGTCTGGATTCCTTAGAAATTATTTATTGCTAAATCAGTAAAATTATATGATGGAGAATGTAGTGCTGTGTGGTTGTCTGAAACTTTAGCATATATAATAGGCTCAGCATTACATTTTCTTTAGTTTATAAATGTTATTTCACCAGGGTTCTGATGGTGTAATGATATGTGTCTGTATTATTAAGGTGTCTGTTGTTTAAGTGGTTTAGTGCCATTTTCTTTGTCCCACAGCGGTTTAATTAGGTATCCCAATGGTTTAGTAATATTTCCTTTATGCCCATGTTGTTTGATAAGGTGTACAAATGGTTTAGTTTAGTTCGCCCAGTGGTTTAGTAAAATTTCTTTGGCGTTTCAATGGTTTAATATGATTTAATTGGTGAATTAAAGGGGTTCTAGCATGAAGGCATTTCATGCCTGCTTTCTCCTCTCCTTAACAGTTGTCAGAAGGGGGCATGTTTGATTTGTTTGAACTGCATAAACATGTGACCCAGCAGGCTTGACATCAGCATGCCTTCCCCCATAGTCAAATAAATGACTATGTATGAAAAATTAAGCATCCTAAAATACAAGCACGGCGACTAGCAACATTGTAGCCTAGTGGTTAGCATTTTGCCTTTCAGTATTGATGTCCTAGGCTCAAATCCCTGTAGGAACCAAATGTGTATTTTTTATTTATTTTCTCTACGCACATACCTGACTGAGGTTTCATTTTTTTGAGGGGGGTGAAACCCCTTTAATTCAGCAATGAAATCATATGAAACCATTGAAACACCAAGGGACTTTTAATAAAGCACTGGGAAATCAGGGAAATTGCACTAAACCATTGGACACCTTATACACACACACACACACACAGCCACACACACACACACACACACACACACACACACACACAGATACTCTGGATATGTGCATAAATAACTAGTTTAACAGGGATTTGAAACCAGGATCCCACTACTGAAAGGCGAAAACACTAACCACAAAGCCACTACAGAGCTTTGTGGAGCTTTTGTATTTTTGAATACTTAACTTTACATAACCAGATCTTTGACTTCAGTACTATACACCAGTTTCAACTAAATGTATAGTTCATTTACAAACAACACAATTGGAACAAAAGCTTGTTTTGTCTCAGGTGCACTGTCTTATCTATATGCTAATGAATTAGAGATAAGATGTGCTAACAGCAAACAATGTACAGCAAACAATGTATAGGAGAGATTGGCTAGGTGACTACAGCCAGGGGCGTAGCTACAGGGGATGCAGAGGTAGCAGTCGCTACCGGGCCCAGCAGCCTGAGGGAGCCCAAAAGCTCTCCTTGCCACATTAAGAAGATACCAAGCATTGTACATGGTTACATTGGTAACTGGGGGGGCCCCATTTCACTTTCGCACCAGCGGCCCAAGAGACTTTTTTGAAGTTACGCCTCTGACTACAGCTTAGTAAAAAGAGGCAAACTGCAGAAAAGTGCTCAGCCGGGCTTTACTATTTGTTCAGGAAGATTAAATTACTGCCTAACAAAACCTCCACAGGGCAGCAGTTCAGGATTTATCTACAGTGTCTAACTAATTACTAAGGAGTTCAGAGGACATGAAGAGAATGACAGCACCTGGGGTTGAACACTCCATCAGCAGTGAGTGTGTGTGATTACTATGCAGGGAATAGACTGGCAGTAGCTACCTGAGAGGAGAGGTGATGTTTGAGCATGTGCAGCAAGACGGAGAAGCTCTCATCACTGGTCGTATCCCCTAGCGACGAGGTGCACACTATGGATCACTAAGGAAGCAGCTAAAGCGGAAATGGTACAGAACTTTTACAAATGATAAATGGTGAAAATGTTTATTATTTGATTTGTTTCCCACGTCAATTATACTTTGTGGTTTTTAAAAACCACCATTTAACAAGAAAGTGTACCTGGTGTGTTACGTGTGCTAATGGGATGTGCCTGATGTTCTAGTCATTTAATAAGATTTACTTGATATCCTACTGGCTTATTGACATGTGCCAAGTGTCCTAATGGATTAATATAATTTCCCTTGTACCCCAGTAATTTAATAAGATATCCCTGGTTGCCTCAGTTTAGTTGCATTTACCTGGTGTCTCTGTGCTTTATGGCCTATAGCTGATGCTCCAACCTTTTAATACATTTTGTATATAGTGACAGGTACATGTCACTATACCACTGAGAAACCAGGTACATGCCATTTAACCACTAGGACTCCAGGGACATGCCACAAAATTATTGAAACATCAAGTAGATATTGTTACGGGTGCTCCTGCGGCTCTTACTCTGAGCGCAGGCACATCCGTGCCCCAGTAGCGCCGGCGAGTGGTGCCACGACCGCCATTTCGGGCCGCAGGGGCACTCGCGAGTCTTCTACTGGAGTTTAGAACTTACCTGACCGTGCTCCTGCTCTTCTGCGCTCCCGGAAGAGCCGGGTGTTCTAGCTCACATTCTCTAGGGCGCGCGCGTGCTGGCTCTCTGAAATTTAAAGGGCCAGCGTGTCGGTAATTGGTTAATTGCCGGGCGCTGTCCCTATATATTTCGGTCACCTCCCTTTGTTCCCTGACGGATCTTTGGTGCGCCTAGCCTATTGAGAAAGCATTCCTAGAAGCCTTGTCTGTGTTTAACGCTTCGTTAATGACCAAAAAACAAACCTTCCCACCTGTCCTGTCCTTTTCTGCAATTGTCCCCGGTCTACGAGGTTTGCTTACGTCTTGTTAATCCTCGCTAATCCTCGGGGGCCTCCGCAAGTGGGTCACGTCAGGGACCCACTTAGACTCTGCTCCCTGGCGTGGCTTATACCATCGCTTGCGGTGGTTCAGTGGATCCACTACTCCTGCCATTACAGATATCATTAAAAAACTGGGGCACCAAGTAAATCTTATTAAACTACTAGGACACAAGGTATGTACAGTTCAAACCAGAAGTTTACATACACAATACAAAAATACGCATATCCATGTTTTTCTCACTATCTGAAATCAGAATAAAAAACCTTACCGTTTGTATTTAGGTCAATTAGGATTACCAAAAATTATTTTTATATTGCCAAATGACCGAATAATGAGAGGAAAAGAGAGAGAATTTATGGCATTTTTATTATTTCTGCAAAGTCAAAAGTTTAAAATGATTCATTAGTATTTGGTAGCATTGTGTCATTTAATAAAATTTACTTGGTGCCCCAAAGGTTAATGACATCTACTTGATGTTTCAATAACTTTGTGGCATGTAATCTGGGGTCATAAGTGGTTTTAGCGGCATGTACCTAGTGTCCCAGTGGTTTGATAACATTTACTTATTCCTGGTGTCTCCGTGGTTTAGAGAAATATACCTGGTGTTCTAATGATTTTGGGGCATGTGCCTGTTGTCCCAATGGATTAGTAACTTGCACCTAGTTTTCCTGTGTTTTAAGAGAATTGACTTGGTGCCTTGGTTTACTTTTTGTTCAAAGTCTACCATCTCTACTCTTTATTACAGTCCTTGTTTGTTCTCAAACTTGTGAATTGTAGAAGATTAATCTTGTTATGTAAAGAAAATATAATTTGCGTGACTTGCTTGTTCATCCTGCGTATTCATTTTGTGCTACACTCCATCTAATATAAACTTTCGAACAATAGATGTTATCATTTTCATTTGTGTTCTGTCTATGACCACAGAGCATCTCTGAGGTTCCATTTCACACTCTCGATACCAACGTACGGGTTTAGAATGAACTGAAAAAGAGACAAATTACCTTCAGATTTTCATTTCCTGTTGACGAGAACTTGAAATGATGTTACAGGAATTACCAATTAGCTATTTAGAAGTAAAATGACTATACATTTACCACATACAAGAGAATCCTGAGAAAATGTCATTAGGAGACAAAAAATGAGCACATTTGAGTTTCAATTTTAAAAAGAAATTACTGTCAAAGGATTTGTTTTTATTCCAGTAGCATTCAGATTATAGTGGAGAAACAGAGTATATAGTTTTACTGTGAAGGAAGCATAAAGGCACACTTAGATGCCAGGACTAATAATAATATATTTGTTGCCCTGTGACAACTCTCTACACCAACACCATAAACAACACCCAATGATTTTTCAAAAATGTCAGTTATATCTCTTAATGTGTAATAAGTTTGGGACTTCATGGTGGCTTGAAACAATGTTGCAAATATTCTGTAAAACTGTGGCATAAAACATTTAGGATGGTTCCCCCACGGGCACTGATACAAAACAAACGGTCAGATTTTCTGACCGGTATTTTGTCCTTTTTGGCAAGTAGGGGGCGGATTTTTCCGCAGTTTGTGGATTCAAGTCGTCCCTCTTCACATTCACATGTTCATGTTCTGCCCGAAAATCGGGCAGAAGAATAAACATGTTCTAGTTTTTTGAATCGCTGGCGGTGTGAAAAACGTCCAGCAGAAAATCTGTTCAGTGGGGACTCCTGAACGAATTTTCTATTGAAGTCTATGAGGAGCGTTACTTGTCGGTTTTCAGATGGTTTCTAAAAGAGCAAACCGTTTGAAAAACCGACCAATAACGCTTGCTTTGGGGACATGCCCTTGCGCTAGCATAGGACAAAAAATTTAACCTAAAAACCGCTTTGAACCTATTTTGTTCAAAGCAGCTGGACTTTCAAAGAGTTTTTTGGGTGTTTTTTAGGTATTTTGTTGAGGTTTTTGCCATAGTTTTTGGTCTGTGTTTTGGACGGTTCTTCAGGCAGTTCTTAATGTATGCAAAATTGATATACCTTGTTTTAAAAACACCTGGGGCAGGAATTTTAAGCAGAGAGTCCAAAAAAATACAGAAAAAACTGTCCTCAAAAACTGTTCAGGCGGGAATACATAGGACTTCAATAGTAAATTTTCCACTGGTCTCCGTTGGATTTTACATGTTTCATAAACGCTTAGGCCCACAAAACAAACTCCAGAAAAATAAATGACCTGTGCAGAACTAAAAGCGCTTTCTGTATTCTAAAGGACTATGTGGACATTTTTGTTGGATTTTCAGCAGTTTCAAAATACTAAAACCACCGAAAATCCGACGGGAAACCTCTGCTGTGTAGATATAGCCTTAGACTATCAAAGACTTTCCAACAGTGTTGTGATATGTGCAAAGTTACGAGGAATTTTTTCCTTATACAGAACAATTGAACTTGCATCACCACAGTTTTACAGTGATTTGTGAGCCACAGCATATAGCCCCAATATAAATGTATACTATGCTATACTTGTCTATTGAAAATTATAATGATATAGCAGGGTTTAACTAGATTGATTTTAATTGCAACCCAAGTAAAGGTGCTTTCACATGGAGCATTTGTTGTTGCATTTTTTATGTGTTCTTTGTGCAGAAATGTACAGCATTAATTGCTGTGCCTTTCTGCACCAAGAGTGCATCCAAAAACTCTTCAAAAGACACACCAAAAACGCATAAAAAACGCTCCATGTGAAAGCACCCTAACAGGATAAGTTAGCTACTTCTTCCTTCACTGATCATCGATGAGCTGCACTTCGTTATGAACAAATAAATAGTTCATCATTAAGGGTATGTTCACACAACATTTTTAAATCTTTTTTTCAATCCGAAAAACGGATTGAATAGTGCTGTGTAAAACGTATTCAAAGACATACCCAAAGCGTGGTGCGTGTTTGGATGCGTTTTTCCTGCCTCTCATTCAGAATTTATTGGGTTCCCCGTCTACAATTTCACTCTAAATGCTAGCTGCCTCCTCATTGGCACTGGCAGCTGTCGCTATAATCAGAAAACAGCAGGAATTGTGGCCACGGTGCCTTTAATTGCTACTGCATGTAAGGGGCATGACAAAAATTTCCACTCTATACAGCTAACTGTTCCTCATTGACACTGAAGCTACTGCTACAATCAGAAAACAGCAGCCAAGTCGCAGAGAGAAGAAGGGAGTTTCTTCTGCCTGCTCTCGGCGCTAGCTGTGACGATTTTGACACTGCTGTCTGCTATCAGACAGCCCGGGAAGTGAAAGAAACATTTTCTGGGCTCTCTGTGATGTCACCATGCCCGCAATGCATTGTGGATATGGTGATTGACAGTCGCCATGGAGACCATCACACAGCAATAAGCTGTGTACTGAACTCCTATTGCATAAGTGATCTGATCACTCATACAAATCCCCAATGGGGAAAAGTGAAAAAGTGTAAAAAAAAAAAAGTGAAGCACAAACACGAAAAATAAATAAAAACCCCGCCCTTTTCCCCCTTTACAAACACCAATCTCCCCCAAAAAGATCAAAAATAAAGTACACGTATCTGGTATCGCCGCATGTGTAACGAACTACCTTATAAATATGTCACGTTAATTAACCCGCATGATGAACGTTGTAAAAAAAAGCAATCAAATAATTGCGATTTTCGCTCATCCCACAGCATATAAACTGGAATAAAAAGAGAACAAATTCATATAAACACCAAAGTGGTACCAAGTAAAACTTTAGTTCATCCCACAAAAAAAGCCCTTACACAGCTCTGTATACAGAAAAATTAAAAAGTTATATCAGAAAACAGCGAAAAATCAGAACCCTGTGACGTTTCGATCCCCACAGGGTCTTTATCCAGAGTGGTTCTGTGGGTAGTATTTATTGATGAATAAAAGTATACTTTTTTTTACTTTTCCAACCCGCTGGATGTTGTCTCTTATTGAACGTGTTTGGACTTTGTTGGGCCTTGTGGATTTGGGCCAGAGACGTTGTATCTTTACATAAGGTACTGCTGCTGTTATTACCATTATTTTTTATTACTACTACCTACTGGAAGAAAGATGAATTGCTGGCTCTAGCTTTACATTATAATGGAGTTTCATGACTGCAAATATAATGGTGGAGAATTTTTTTGATTCTTTACCGCCCCAGGTAGCCCTCGCATTTGGATGTAAATATATTCCTATACTAACTGTTGTGCTTTTAGAGTCCTCCAATCTATCTACATGCATGGGACCTTTTCATTCAGTCACTGTGGCACATTCAATAACTGGGCTTCCATATTTTATAGTGAGCCTAGGTCTATTTCTAAGCACTCGGAGGTTGTCCTTTGATAGCATCTGTAAGGGTATGTTCACACGACGTATTTGCAGGGCACAATTCGACGTGTATTTCTGCTTCAATACGTCTAAATTACTCTCGGTAAATACAGTAATTCATAACTCTCATAGCTATGATTACCTGCTATCTTCCCCGGTGAACAATATACGGCAGGGAAAAGAATAGACCTGTCACTTCTTCCTGGTGCACCAGGGAAAGTGAAAGTCTGTGGGAGCTGACTGTCAGTGCTTTAGAAATACGCTCCGGCCAGCGCAAACTTCTAAAACACCTGGCATATTGTGATGCGTACATTATGCGCTGCCTACCCTTAGCGTACACTTTTGCTTTAACAGATGCTTATGGACATATTTATACAGAAATTTATCTATCTATAGAACCCCAAATGGTGCCTAAATACACAAATTGTCAAAGCTTAAAGAAAATCTTCCGTTTTAAAACAATTTTGTAAATTAATCTTGGTATCTGTGCAGGGTAAAGGTCTTCTGCTTTCCTTGTTCTAGCTCCAGTGTCTTCTGGTTAGCAAACTGAAGTAAGGCCTAATTTTGTCTCTTCTTGTTGTTAAAACAAGTCTCCTGCTGCGGGCTGGGGTTAATCATGATGTTAAGCAGGTCATGAAGAAGAAAGAAAAATAAAATAAAATAAGTAAAAAGTAGAGCTTCACTAGGAATGGCTTGGTCTAGTGATTTATCTTTCTATGGAAGTACAACAATGATCTCTGTCTGGAGCACAACTCAATACTTTTATTATACTCCTCCTCTGCCAGCAGCCATGTAAATGCTACACTATGTGCTAGACCTCTTTAAAGAATTTGAAAACAAATTTATAATTTGTATAATTTAAACATTATTTAAAATAGTTGAAAACAGATCTACAAATTAGTAAATTATACTTAACCATGTCCAGCATTTTTTGCTTGCTAACGGATGAAATAAGCTTGTTTCTTTTTAATGATGTATGTGGTATGAGTAAATTGTTTTGCACAATTTGTTGATGTTGTAGATTCACGTGCCTAAAGCAAACTTTAACTTATAAAAAATAAAGTGTTTTTTTTTTTTACTTTGAAATGAAAGGTTTTGTGATTTTTTTTTTTAAAAGTTTTTTTATATTTTTTTTTACTTGTTTTTTTATTTTTCAAATAGGACAAAACTATTTACCCCGCTTTGACCAATTTATAAGCACAAAATAAAATTATTAGAGATGGGCGAATTTTTAAAAAAATTTCAAATCGGTCACTTCCAAATTTTTTTCCGAAAAAATTCATTTCGTTCCAATTATTTTCGGCACAATCGCGTTAAAAGCAGCATTTCCGGCTGCACAAGCCGCAAGGTGCTTAGAACTTGGGGCCTGCTTAAATATGCAGAGGAGCTTTTTTTTGGGGTCTTCATACATTTTGTGTTTTAGTATAAACACGCAAGCTGCCGCCGCTCTTTGAATCGCTTCACTATAAAAACCCCGGGGCACAAGAGGAAAAAACTGACCAAAAAACTCAAGCGGGAATGTAGCCTGATAAAGTCCATGCCACGAAAGCGGGGAAAAAAACAAGCTGAGACTCAGGTGGAACTTAGTGACAGAGTGTGGGGTGACAGGGGCGGGCCACAGCACAAGGTCACATCACAATGAATTCGGAGGGGGAAAACACGAGGAAACCCAAAATGGCACAATCACACATTGGGGGGTTCACATAAAACAGCAATAATCAGGCAGGGGCAAAATGACATTCTGGGGGCGCAAAAATTTTGGGCCCAAGAGTACACAATGAACAGTGTGGGGGAAAAGAAAGACAGCAGAAATCGGGCAGGGGCACAATGACATTCGGAGGGGGCAAAACAGTATGGGGCCACAGAGGGGAAAAAAACACACAGTGTGGATGTCACGGCGGCCGCAGTAGAATCGGGCAGTGGCACAAGACTTTCCCCTGGAGGCGCAAAACCGTATTGGGCCCACAGAGTGGCACAATCACCAGTGGGAGGCACGACAGCACAGCATGAATCGGCAGTGGCCAATGACATTCGGAGCGGCAAAACAGGAGGAACCACAGAGGGGGAACAATGACGAGGCGGAGGTCCGGGCGGAGCAGCATGAGGTCGGGCATGGCACAATGACACAGTGGGGGACTGCACACCACAGCACAGCATAAGGCAGACAGTGGCACAATGACACAGTGGGATGCCCAACAAAACAGCAGCACAGCATGATGTCATAGAGGCACATGACAGAGTTTGAGGTGGTGGCATACCACCCCCGGGAAAAAGATGGTTGTAGGCAAAAAAGAAACTGTCACAGATGTGGGCATCAAATAGGGGCGAGGCGGGTATTTTTAAACCCGACGACGCCAAAGGCTTTGGGTTGTGGAAATCCTGGCCGTCCACGCCTGTTTCATTTTGCAAATTTCATCTTTCCACATTCCCGGGGACAAGGGGGTTCCCTTTGGGGGTTAACGTGGCCCCCACCGCACTGAACACCCGCTCTGATGCCACACTCGGGCCCGGGGCAGACACTTCTCCACTGCAAACTCGGCAATTTGCGGCCAACATCCATTTTTGGCTGCCAGTAGTCCAGCAATCTTCTAACTGGGTGGCAGAGTGCTGTCCAAGTGGGGCCACAACCTGTTGTTCAGGGACTCTCCAGTCCTGCTGCTGCTGCGACTGCCCTCCTACTAGGGGGGTGAAGGAAGCTCCCTCACCCCGGAAACCCAGACTTGGGTTACTACGATGGAGCGGTATGCCTACCCCCCCCACCTTCCCCAGCAGCCGCGGCAGTAGACGTGAGGCTGGGGAACCCCCCCCCCGACAGCCCTTCAGAGGAGGGACGAGCCGCACATGGGCAGCACCAACTAAAATTACGGAGGTTTTTTCCCTAAGAAATTGAGTTTGCTTCCCTCTCAATAGCTGGGAAAAAGGCTCCCAATTTTTGGACCATACGAGGGTCCAATAGGGGGGGAAGCCAGAAGCATCCTCTGCCAGATGCTGACTATTCGGCTGTCACAGCCCAGGCAAATAACATGCTGGGGGGCCATCTGCACAAGTGACCCGAGGGGCTCCCTGCGTCCATTTCCCGTATACTGCCACGGTGTTGGGGGCATCTCCAGTCTTCCCCCATCTCCATCCACCTCCTCCAGCTGCTCCGCCCTCCTCTCTTGTACTGGGTAGAAAACCACTATTTCACCAACAAGCTTCTGCCCCAAATGCCCCCTCCTCCCCTCCTCCTTTTTCATCCCCACCACCCCTTGGGCCATGAATTAGTCGCCACGTCTCCAGTCCCCGCCCAACAGATTTTTTCAGCATCTGTTCCAGGACATAAAGGGTGGAAGAGTTATTCACTCGTACCCTGGAGACGACAAATAACTCACCTCCCAAAGGGCCCCTAAACAAACGGGGGTTCACGATACTGCCACTGGCTGAAAAACAAAGTTACACAGGGAGTACTTTCTTCTGCCTGATCATAAAAAAACTTTTAAGGGCCTTTCTCTGTTCATACAGTCGTCAACATGTGCAGCGGGAAATTTCCCCAGCGGTGGAAAACATCCATATCAAAGGTGTTTTTGGGGGAGCCGTTCTCCGCTGAAATCGGGGAGGTGTTTTCCTGGCTTTGTACGAATGGAAAAAAGTGCATGCACATTTTTCCTGGCCATTTCAGAATTTTCTGAAGACGTGGAAGACTTCGGGAAAACCTTTCCAAAACCCAAATTTGAACACCCCTCGGGCGCATGGACCCCCCCCCTCGTGCAGCTGGCCACCATTTTCCCCCATTGTCCGTCACCAGGTTCTATTTGCAGTTGGCGCGGAGAAAGCCACACATCATTTTTTGCTGCATGACGGGGGACAGTTCCTCCCCTGTGTGACTTCGTTCGCCAGGCAACCATGTAAACTGTGTGACACCGCTGTCCCTACACTGTGGTATGATGGAGCATACTTTGGGGGGCTGAATAGGGGGTGGTGGTGGGGGAGGAGAGGAGGGGGACTTTGGCGCAGGTGCAGCGTTTGAAAAATGTGGGGGAGAAAGCGGCGTCTCCTGCCAATTTTGGTGTGCCTGGGGTGGAAGCACATTCACCCGTGGGCCCAAAGGGCATGTACGGCCCCGACCCCGTTACAGCCCAGACTTTCGCGCGCCATGCCCTTGGAACAAACGATAAGCTCAAGGGCTGACCCACCTTCTGTTTTTACATATTTGTGAAGGCGGTACTTGCCCTTTTTTTTGGAAAAGAAATTACGCTTGGAACTCTCCACTCGCCGGGACAACCATTATTCTCTGAACGGTGCAGAGTCCACCATTTGGAAAGGGAGGGACTGCACACCCAAAAACTGGACAGGAGCACGGTCAGCTGCTGCACCTTAGGGGTGGTTGGGCGCATACGTTGTCTCTTTGCAATCGCCTCGCTAAAAGACTGCTGGCGCCATGGTAGGAGGGCAGGAGCATCGGACCGGGGGGGATGTTCAAAGAGAAACACTCCCTTCTGCAGAGGGGTGGAGCCTTGCTGGTGCAAGGCATCATGCCACTGGGCGCGCTGCTGCTGTTTTGCTGCGGGGGCAGGATGGGCCACCACATCTGAGCCACGTTTTTTCCCCCGGGCCCCCGGATGGGGACGCTCATGTGTTACCAGGGGCCCGGGGGCCAACTTAGCTCCCTGGCCCCCTTTTACTTTCTGCCCACAATTCACATATACCCTATCTTTGCAAAGAACTGCCAAACGCCGAGTATCGGATTTTACCCCCAACGCCCCCATGATGACTACTCCGCCGCTGCCCTCGCTGAGCCCCTGTCTGTTACTTTTTTGGACCTGCGAACGGGTTTTTTACCCCCTGGCCCCCTTGGCTCCCCACCCTCACACTGCTGCATCCTGCTGACTCACGGCCACACGACCCACTTGCTGGCTGCCTGCGCCTGACCGCAAGCTGACGCCCTCTTTCCTGACGTGATGAACCCTTTTCCTCACCTGGGTCCCAAGTGGGTCGCTACATCACACTATTTTTATTTCACGTCACTGCTGTCCTCATCACCGCTTGGGATCCAGGCTACCTCTCACAACAGACCTCCCCTGCCACTCTCCACATCTAATTTGCCGCCTACTGCAAAACAGGCAATTTGGGCCCCCTTTCTTCGCTGCCAAGTACTGCTGACTTTTCCCCCCTCAAATTTTTCACCTCGTATATAGTGGGGCGAGCCCAGACCACATAGTAATCTCTGGCTAGGGAACCGGATGGGACAGAGGGGGCTGGGACAGATGAGGGCCGCTGACCCCTCCCGGGGCCCGCCAACTAATGGTTGTGTCGAGGGGGCCCCCCGACCTTGGCTGGGTTTCAAGTCATCTGGGAGGAAGTGGATGACCTAGCAACCAAACAAAAACCCTTGGGGTTCTGAACAACACACGGGCCCCTAGATGACAGCGCATTGGGCCTACCCGAGTGACCCCCTCTGCGACCCCCCCTTTGCTGTGCTGCGACCTGGCCCGTCCAGGGAAAGTTTGTGCCCTGCCACTCGCAGGTGCAGACCTGCCACCTCTCTGTCTGCATACTGTTTGTTCTAAAATGTACAGACACTGTTTGATATGATATCTTATAAAAAAAATCACCCCGTTGTTGACTCCAAATAACCCATAACAACTTGGGGAACCCTTGGATATAAATTGCCCCACAAATTGGGCCCGGAAAAATTTTTCTTGTATGTGTCGTTTAAAAAAAAACTGTGTTTACTAAATGAAAAAACACAAACAGGCTTAATTAAACCTTCGGAAATGAATTACTACAGGAAAAAGTAAAATATTTTTCGTTTAAACGACGGTTTCTTGGGGTCCATACCACAAAAAAAACGCTAAATTAACCCCTGGAGTAAATTGCGCCAAAGAATTGAGCCGCCAAAATTTTCTTTGTAGCTGGTTTTCAATTGCATGTTTTTTTTTACCCCCCACAACAAAGAACATTGTAATTAACCTTTGCTGAAATTAGCTACAGAAAAATTTATATATTTTGGCGTGAAAAAAACGGTTTTTTTTGGGTCACACACCACAAAAAAAATGCTTAATTAACCCCGGGGGAAATTTTCGCAATACAATTGAGCACCAAAAATGAAGTGGAAAAAGAAATTTTAAAAACCTGTTTTTTTTTAAAGAATACAAAAGGAACTGGCTTTGACCCACTTTGGGTTTGAAAAGTATATCACGCAGTGGACGCCACGGGTTTCGATCCCAATACCCCAAAAATTAGAAATAGAACATTTAAAAAACAGTCCCCCTTAACAACTAACCCCACAAAAACGCGTATAAAAAACAATTCTCATAAGAGCTATCACCATGGCACACCTTTCCCTATGGCACATGAGAGGGTGTGAGCTCCCCCCCGTCGCGCCCCGGACTTAATATGCGGGGACGTCACAGAAACCCCCCGGGCTCGATTGGGTTTACCTTGCCAAGTCATCAGGGTATGCCCTTTTTTCCCCCCAGAGTGCTTTGCCCCATGAGCCCATTGCTCGCACCATTTATCAAAAGCACACTTCGTTTCCCCGAAGTACCCCAAATTTTACTTTTTTCCGAACCGAATTTTTCCTAAATTCTAAAAGAATTCCACTTTTTAGGAACGATTCGCCCATCTCTACATATTATACTATATTTCACAGGCTGCCTATTAGATTCTGTGGCAGAACCTAATAGGCTTTGATGCATAGCAGACCTGAAGGCCATTATTTGGCATCTGGCTGCTATGGCAAGGCAACCATAGGCCCTCTGCAATTGCATTGCATGGTTATCTGTGGGTGACAGAGGGAACCCCCTCCCCTTGTCACCCACCTAGATACTGTGGCTGCTGCATCTAAGGGATTAAACTTGCTACTGCAGTGGGAACCCAGTTTTACCTTACAGCCAACTTCTGCTGTAGATGGTGCAAGCAGAGACTGAGCCTGTATCATCCGAGCACTGTCCACGGTATCTGGGAGACTTGCCAAGTCTCCTGGTGGTTCGGGAGAGCTGGTAAGTGTGCCGTGCCAGTGGCAATACAGTGCTACCTGGAGCAGACCACCCTGTTACCCCCCTGCTATCTACAGCAGTGCATCTTAACAACTATATTGTTAACTTGGGAAATACAATGTTATCTGGATAGCAGAAGTAGAAGCTACTAAAGGGTTCAATAACTGAGCAGCTCGCCTCTATTTTTAAAGGTTCTTCGGAGATAAGGGACATATGATACCTGATTGAAAAGACAGGAATCTAAATGGTAGAGTAGGACACTAGTAAGAAGATCAGAGTCTATACTAGACTTGGAAAACACCTGAGATACTGTGTGGCACTGACTGAACAGGAAGTGGGGATTTCTGGGGGATTAATGCCTGGGCCTTATGAAGACCTTTTTTAATCATATACAGGCAGTCCCTGTGTTATGAACGGGATAGGGACTGTAGGTTTGTTCTTAAGTTGCATTTGTATGTTATTCGGAGCAAATATATTTATTAAATGTAACTCCAGCACAAAAAGGTGTTTTTTTTTCGTTTTGGATAGTGCCTGGAAGAGTTTTTATATTTGTTTTGCAGTCTGTGTCCCTGTTAACCCCTTAAGCCGAACGCCTGAAAAGTAGTGAATGACCAGAACATTTTTTTAGTTTTGGCCTCCTTGCATTTAAACAGTTGTAACTTTTTTATTTTTTCAATGACGCAGTTGGGTGAGGCCTCGTTTTATTCAAGACAAGTTGTACTTTATAAGGGAATAGTTTAAGTACACTTATAAATAATTGCAGTATTTTTTTTTATTTTTTTCCAAAACTTTTTTTGTTTTTTTTTTTTTTTTTTTACACCATTAACATTTCACACTTAATAACTTGTTAGATTAATTCTACAGGTTATTACGGTCGTGTGGATACCAAATATGTGTAGGTTTTTTTTGTGCGTGTAATTTATGTACAATTATTTTTTATTAAATATTTATTTTTATTTTATTATTTATTTTTTTTTTCTTTTTTCTTACACTTTTTATGTTTTTTTTTTTACTTTTTTTTTTTGACTCCCATGAAGGGAGAACTGTTTAACATTTTTAAAATTTTTTTTAACACTCAGTAATGTATTAGCATATTCATATATGCTAATACATTCTAATCTGTGTCAGTCTGACACAGGCAGTGATTAGGACAGCACACAGTGCGTCCTAATCACTGGCTTCATACACAGACAACTCTGGGGCCATGCTAGGTCCCCAGAGCTGACTGTGCAGCCGTTCCCCGGGCTCTGTCGGGTCACCGGGTGTTCCGATCACCCGACAGAGCAGGGGATCCCTTTGATTGCGCTGCGGTAACGCACCGCCGCAATCAAAGGGTTAAAGCATCGGGTTGCGGAGTTTTCCTCCGCTCCCCGATGCCTGCAGGACATGCTCTGGGATCGGGGCTGTGTAGTTCAGCCCCGATCCCAGCGCAGCTGTGGCGCCGGGCGCCGCAAACCCCGATGTCTGCAGCGACGTCAAAAGACGTCGCTGCAGACGAACGACCCGCACCGGCCGCCGTCAAAAGACGGTGCGCGGTCGTTAAGGGGTTAAGAAGATTTTACCTCATTTTCATCTCATGTGCTTCTGTGGCATGCTGGAACTTGTCGTTCCACAGCTACTATCTGCTGTGGAACATGGAACTACAAGTGCTAGCATGCTCCATAAGTCTCTGTTTGTAACTAACAGATGTTACAGAAGTTGGAACGGTGTAAGTCGGGGACTCCCTGTATAAACTTTCCACTTTCAGAACTAGCTTAAATGGATTTCTCACCACGCTGTTTGCTTGACTGACAAGCAGTTTCCACTCTGTCTCCTCAAGCTGTGGGTGGTTCTATAGAGGTGATTAGCATATTCAACTTCTACCCTTCAACTTCTACTACTGGTGATCCAATCTTCATTAAACAAAAGATAAAGGTGCTATGAACACTAAATACAGTGTCCTTATCTTAAACCGATGCTAATCTTGTTAGAGTTAATTATTTTTTCTCTGTAGCTCAGTCCATTCCTGGGGGCAACCTCACTTCCTGCTTTGTCAGCTAATCAGATAACAGACGTCCGACTGGTATGCAGGTTGTCATAGCAACCTGTGTGCAATCAAAAGCACATAAAAACATTTTTCTCATGACTAAAGTAAAATCAACAAAGCAATATATTTATTAAGTCTTTAATTCACAGTTCCTTTATGTTGAAAGCTCATCTTTGTAGTTAGAAAACCCCTTTAATACTATTGGTGGAATGGACCCCATTTTAAATTTAGTTATTTAGTAATGGCCATGACTGGTTTTAGGAACTGCCCAGGGCTCCAAGTTCCTAGGTTTAAACTAAATCTACCCAGTATTATTTAGCAGTATACTGTATTTGAGCCACAAACTATATGCCAGTATTTAGGGGCATATCATTTGTATATTGCATTTGGTTTGGCACCATTTTTTTGGTATTCTGTGGGCTATATGTGGCAGATTGACATTGGAATTATATAGTGCTATCATGTAGGTGACAATTTTGAGAAGGACTATCTAAAAATGGAATGTGAGAACATTTTCTACCTGACTTTCTGCCCAGGGATTCATTTTCAATAAACCAGCACTTGTCATGGGAACCCACTATTACCGTACTTATTTACACGTCTAAATGTCTACTAGTGTTTACATTGTATATTCCCTACTTTGGGCTCACACCAAGACTCTGTTACTAATCACTCCTAGACATAGGTTAATATGATTCTTGGCCCCCAGGGATACATTAGAACATCAGTGATAAATATCTTTTGCATATTGACATAATAGCTGCCAGGAAAGAACTAGACGCTTTATAACTTATTGTGCCATAAACCTATTTGATTTATTACTCAAAAGGGGGATATGATGTGTCTCCAGTTTAAGAAAAAGGTGAGTCTAATACTTTAGTAATATCACTGCTAAACATTGCTAATTATGGCCATTCTGTGTTTTTATGAATCCCCAGCTTTCAGGTGCAGGCACTGCTAATTGGCATCCGCTTGCCATTTATGTGTGTCTGGTGTACTACTGAGATACAAAAACTACATTACTCTGTGACATAACCAGATGTAAATTACTAACTCTGACGATACACGCTAAGAGTTCAAGAGTCTCAGATGTCAGCGAAAATATTATAAATGTTCATTACCAAGGGATTATGAAATGAATCTTAAATTGTACATGAATTTTAATATAACTTTTCAGGATAAGTTGTCATGTGTGTACCAAAGGAGAGGCACTATTTCTGATCTTTATACACTGCTCAAAAAATAAAGGGAATACTAAAATATCACATCCTAGATCTCAATAAATCAAATATTCCAGTTGCAATTCTTTATTTCATAGTGGAAATCATTGAAAACAACAAAATATAAAAATGTTCAATGAAAATCAAAATTATTATCCCATGGAGATCCGGAGTTGGAATGATCCTCAAAATCAAAGTGTAAAATCAAATTTCAGGCTCATCCAACTTCAGTGGAAATGTCTCAAGGCAAGGAAATGAGGCTCAGTTGTGTGTTTTGCCTTCATGTGCCTGTATGACCTCCCTACAATGCCTGGGCATGCTCCTGGTGAGGTGGTGAAGTGGTCTCCTGATGAATCTCTTCCCAGACCTGGATTAAAGCATCAGTCAACTCCTGGACAGTCTATGGTGCAACATGGTCCTGGTGGATGGAACGAGACATGATGTCCCAATGCTTTCATCATACTGAAACTGCTGACACACTTCAGTCACATGAGGCCAAGCATTGTCATGAATTAGAAGGAACCCAGGGCCCACTGCACCTGCATATTGTCTCACAATGGGTCTGAGGATTTCATCCCGGTACGTAATGGCAGTCAGGATACCTCTGGCTAGCACGTGGAGGGCTGTGCGGTCCTCCAAAAAATGCCTCCCCACACCATTACTGACCCACTACCAAACCGGTTATGCTGGAGAACATTCTCCACTGTGTCTCCAGACTCTGTCACATCTGTTACATGTGCTCAGTGTGAACCTGTTCTTGTCTGTGAAGAGCATAAGGGCACCGATGTCGAATCTGCCAATCTTTGTTGTTACGGGTTTCCCACTCCCCACACTGCAGGTTGCGGGCGCATCTGTGTCTCTCCCCCTGTTCTTCCAGAAATGGGTGGCACCACAACCCTGTAGGGCCCCGGGCAAACTCGTAACTGTATGCCCCAGCACTCGTACTCACCTCTCCTCACTCTCTGTTACTCTTATGAGAGCCGACATGCGAGTCCCTGCTCTCTAGGGTGCGCGTGTGCCAGCTATGTAAAATTTAAAATGTCAGACCACCAGTGTTTCATTATCACCAGGTGCCAACCCTATTTAGTCCTGCCTTTTCCCCCTTACTGGATCTATGTACCCTAGTTGCCTTAAAGAAAGAGTTTTTTGTGTGTCTGCATCTACCATGTTCATGACTTCCCGATTCTGTCCCTTGCCTATGCTTTGCCTGCCGTCTGCCCTGACCTTCCTACCTGTCCCTTACTACGAGCCTGTCAAACTATTCTGTACCTCGCTACACCTTGGCTGCCACTGCAAGCAAGTCACGTCAGGGGTAGCGACCATGGGGTTTGTTGCTGCAGCAAACCCAACCCTCTTTGGTAAAAACCAGAGGCCCCTTAGACTCCGCTCCCTGACGAGGCTTACACCACCACTTTCGGTGGTCCAGTAGATCAACTATCCACAGCCGTTACAGTTAGATCCGACCATGGATCCCACCATTGTGGTGCCCTTTTCGAATGTTCAAGACATCACAACGGTGGTAGCTCAGCAGTCTCAGCAGATTGCCCAGCAGGCGCAACAAATGAATCAGCTGTCCACCATGATGCACCAATTACCCAAAAAAATTCACTCTTGCTCCTCCCCGGTCTTACCCGTGCTCCCTGAAGGCAGTGCCAAGTAATGGGATGCGCTGTGGTCCACGGTCATGCCTTTGCTTACTGCCAGCAGCCCCAAATAATGAGACACACCAAGGTCTGGGTGGTGGTCCATGGTCACGACCATTCCTCTCCTTGTGCCCCAGCTGTGTACTTATGTCTCCCTCGCTCCCTGCCAACATCCTCGTCTCTATCTTGCTCCCATGCTCTCTCTGCCTGGCAGCTTCCTTTATGGTGCTTTTCCTGATTTAAAGGGCCAGCGCACAGCACCCACCAATGCACAGCCAATCACCTCTGACCATCACATACATCACGACATCTCACCCACTGCCCTTTGCCAAGTTGTTAGTGTCCATTAGCTGTGCTTCTTGCTTTGCTGAGCGTTTGTTCTGTTTCCTTCCTGTTGCCCAATCCTTGCTCTATTCCTGACCTGTCTGCCACCTGTCAGACCTCATTGTTACCCTTTTGCTTGTCAGAGTGCTACATTTCTACAAATGGAATGTGAGGCTGGCCGTAGTTGTTTTAGATCAGACCTTCACAACATACATCCCACGGACTGTGCATTTTTGGCAGCCGGCAACGGCTCATTGAAGTTTTGGGACATTTTCGGGTGGTCTGGGGGTGTTGCCATTTGGTCAAAGTCAGTCTGGGGGTGGTTTCAGGTAGTTTTATCCCATACTGCCAAGTTGTGCAGGTCTGTATTAAATAATAACAGCAGATAACTGGATATTACATGCGACAATCAAATCTCATGAGCATCTGGATGAAAAAATTGACTGCTACCTTTAAACTAAAACTTTCACAAAGACCCAAGAGCCAAACTTAGACTATAATTCCAAAATAAGTGTGTTCTCCTTTTAAGAGAACAGGACCTAGACCCTCTTTGAAGTGTAAATCAGGACATCCTCTCACTTTCCACTGTGAAATCACAAGCTTTGCTCACTTTGCACCTGAATAAATTCACCAACGAAGTGTTTCATTGCATCATAACACCAATTCTCCGCTATTCCATTTCCATAAAGATCTTGATGCATTTCACAGGTGCAGCCACCAGCTAAAAGGAATATCATTTACACGCATCTTAATGACAATCCTTCTTTATAACTGCAGCGTCTCCTCCGTCAACACATTAGCAGGTAGGAAACAACCATGTGTGAACAGTGCAGATAACTAGATATTAAAACAGAGCTATTGTCACAAGGTGATGTGAATTTCATACGCCAGTTTTCACAATGCAGCACCATTCATGCGTAATGTGGCACCTTCTAGTCTGTGTGAGTTAAAGGTATGACTCCATTCTGATGTCTGTTTCTATATATAATATGACTGCTATCAAAGCAGTGTACACTAGTTTCATCACAGTATATAGATAATGTAATCAACTATAGGGATATTATATGCTCATGTATTTAGATTTGCCTTCTTGAGTCTCATTTCCTCTTGTCACTTCTTGTTTATAATCATACGATAATAGAAAAAAGCCCTGTTGTGATTTTTCATATACACGGTAGGTAATCCGAACAAGCAGAGTTGCAGTGTAAAGCATAGTGAAAGGACAGTGAAGCAGTCTCTCACATAACATAACAAAGCAGCCAACATTGAAACAAGAGCTTAGAATTAAGAGTGTATTTGAAAGGAACATGTTACATTAAACATGGTGTCTGATCTCTTGGAAGCATGTGATAGAGTTAAAAGAGCTGATCAGACTGATATATTGTTGTTTTCAGTAGAACTTTTATTTTATTCATTTAAACCCCTTCTTATTTTAGGTTGAGTCCAGTAGACGATGTTACATTGATTGACAGCCTTAAATCAATGTGCATACAGGGATGGCTGCCAGGAACTGATAAGACCGCCCTCTGGACTCCTTAACCCAGAGCAAGCAGAGATGTAAATGAATAAAATAAAAGTACTTCTAAGCCTTTTCCTACAAAACTATATATAGATATCAGGTGCGCCGAGGCTCCGCTCACCCGATGGGGGGCGCCGCGGCTGCCCGCCTGGCCCGCCTGGAGATTAGCCCCTGACTCTGCACGGCCGTTTTATAACGTCTGCACAGAGTCAGTTAGCAGCCGCACACTCGCTGTGCAGCTGCTGGTACATTGAGGGGGCAGGTGGTGCAAGGCTTTCATCACTCCCCCCGCAGCGCTGGATCTCCTCGGTCGGCGCCTCTGCCAGCCCAGGAGATCCCTGGGAGCTGCGTGACGGTGTAATCGGCATGATGACATCATGCCACTTACACTGCTCACCAGCTCCCGGACCTAGACGTGGGGATCGTGGCGAGGCGAGTATGGTTTTTTTATTTTATTATCATTAGCTTTTACACAGCTATAGGGGGCTACTACCTGGCTATAGGGGGCTACTCCACGGCTATGTGGGGCTACTACCTGGCTATAGGGTGCTGCTACATGGCTATAGGGGGCTATAAACCTGATGTTGAGTTTCAATTTGGTTGTATGCTTGGAGGGTATGACAGTATTGGCTGGCTGTTAGTAGCAAGGTTCCTGTTGTCATCTCGAGCTTTAGTGCGGCAGTCCCCTATGACATGTCCGGATCGTTTGCAGTAAAAACAAGGTTTTTTTTTAACTCGGCCTTGTCCGCCAGGAGGTGTGCGTTGGAAGTTTTGTGAACCGTTAGGTCGACAGGAGCCTGTAGGTTGATATCCCAGGTAGACTTGCATTGGTTGATTGTAGAGTATTGTCTCAAGAGGCTGAGTTGTAGGGCCCTCTAGGAGCTCTTGAAGTAGGGCTACTTTAGAAACCTTCTTCAATTGTTGAGATGAGTCAGTCTGAGCCAAAAAAGAACTCTGAGCCCTAGCAATGGAGAGAAGTTGACTTCCGGGTAGCTCTGCATACTCTGCTCGAATAGTTTCAAAGTAATCCCGAATGGGTTTAAGTAGACCTTTAACAAACGAGGCTGCAAAGAGGATTTTGTGAGCTTTAGTCTTCATGTCAAATCCATGGTCCTGGAATAAGGCAGACATTCTGTTGTAGTAGTTTTCTACAGTTTCAGTAAAGGTTGTGGCAGGGTCCCGGAGGATATGTTCCTGTGAATGGGTGAGATTTCCTTAGGAGAAGATGTGGATTGGTTAAGGGTGAGCCAAGTATTCTTCATGCATTTGGCCATGGCTTCTGTTAGTACCACTATACGTATTTAACGTAGTGGTGGAATTGGTTTGTGTTCAAGTAATGCGGTGAGAATGGTATGTATACATGCCATAGTTGGGAACCCAAAAATGCCAGAAGAGATGAGGGATAAGGATAATGATTGTAAATTATTCACTTGGGCCACTTCAAGCACATTATGTATAGTTTGTTTCAGCAGGTGGACACAGCTATCGTGGCATAAGTTATTGTATACAGGTCCAACAGCATGAATATTGTAATCGCAGTTAAGTCTGCCTGCTCCATTGACAACTACTGCAGACATGAGAAGAGGAGCGCCACTGGCACGTGTAATAATGTCATCACATGCTTCCTGTATCTCTCTTTCACCTTCTTTCACAATTTCTGCAGCTATGCCTCCATTATGCTGCAAATGTCCATTTGCAGGATTGACAATTCCCATGGTATCCTGGTATATAATGTCTCCCATAATTATGGTAAGAGTAGTATTTGGGTCCCAAATTGATGTAATGAGCATAGGTGTGTTGAATTCTCTTTTCGGAGTAAGATAATCAACTCTAGGGTTTCGAGCAGTTCATCTAGTGGTGAAGTGTTCTTGTGGAGTTTCATGACAGGATCTCCGTCAGTATATCCCCCGCCCTCATGGGCAGTATCTCTGAGTGTTCTTAGGAATGTTTCCTCTCCTGGGGTATCAATATGTTGACCGAGGTCAATAGGAGAAATACCGGGTTCCTGTATTTTGGATTTCTGTAGTGGGTCCAGGTCGGCCGCAGCTGTCAACAACTTATCCTTCTCTTGAGCACTCAAAGTCAGAATAGGAGCTATAGTGGAAGAAGATATATAGAAGGCCCCAGAGGCCGTGAGTAAAGGGTAGAGTGATTGCGGATCTGGTTGTGGGGCTGCCGGTGTACTAGCAAGGACATTATCACCTGACGTTTGCATGTTAGTAACTACAACAGCAGTACCGGGTTGAGTGCAGGGAATGTTGTCAGGTGCAGCAAGATGGCCGCTGTTCGACCTCAACCCGGAACTTCCGGGTTCTTTACAGTCATGGCCAAAAGTTTTGAGAATGACACAAATATTATATTTTCACATGATCTGTTGCCCCTGGGGTTTTTAGGTGTTTGTCAGATGTTTTTATCACATACAGAAATAAATGCAATCATATTTGATTAACAAAACTTTTATTGACAGAATAGTTAATGCAGCAAGTAATATTTGCAGTGTTGACCCTTCTTCTTCAGGACCTCTGCAATTCCCCGGCATGCTCTCAATCAACCTTTGACCAAATCCGATGATAGCAGCCCCATTTTTGCCAAAAATGCTTGCTTTTGTCCAATTTTTGGTTTTTGTTTGTCCACCCGTCTTTGATGTTGAAAAGTTCTCAAGGGGATTAAGATTGGGGGTTTCCATGCCATGGCCCCAAATTCTCTATGTTTTTTTTTCCCCCGAGCCATTTTTTTTTATCACCTTTGCTTTATGGAAAGGTCCCCAATCGGGAAAAAGGCATTGTTGATCCCCAAAATCCCCTCTTGGACAGGGGGGGAGAATTTTTTTCTTTGGAGGACATTTGGTACCCTTCTTTATTCATGATGTGTTTTTTTGGCAAGACTTTAGAGAGCCGATTCCCTTGGTGAGAAAGCAACCCCCCAATGAATGGGTTTTTTGAAGCTTTACAGTTGGCATGAGACAAAATGGGGGTATCGCTCACCTTGTCTCTCCGAACAAACTCTTTTTTCCCGCTGTTCCCCAACATCGAAAAGGGATTCATCAAAAATGACTTTACCCCTTCCCCCAGTACTCCCCCGTACCTTTTGGGAAAATCTCGTCCCCGATGTTTTTTTTGGAGAAAAGGGCTTCTTTGCTGCCCTCCCGGGGCACCAGGCCTTGCTCCAATCCCCCGCCCCACAGTGGTTCAAACACTCAACCCTTTCCCCCGCTGCCTTCCCGAGAAACTTGCACTGCTGGTAGCCAGATTCCGAAGTGAAACACTTTTAAGAGAGGGGGCCCGGGGCTTGCTGGTCTTTCTTTGGCGCCCGGCCTTTTTGGAAAATTAACCCCTCTATGAATTCCTGATGATGCAAAAGATTTTTGACTAGGTCAATTTTTAGCGCGATACTCTTCCCTTTAGCCAGTTTTTTTTGCAGTGCAAAGATGACTACTGTTTCTTTAAGAAACCATGGTTAAAAGAAAAGAAACAATGATCCAAGCACCAGCCTCCTTTAAAGTGTCCTGGTGTGATTCTTACTTAACATGACAGATTGTCTCCACCCTGTCCTCATCAAACCCCCCAACCCGTGTTAATGGGGGCAATCATGAAAGATGTTAGTGGGTTTCCCTTTTTAAGGGGGGTGCAATGAAGTTGAAATGTTTTTTGGGAAAAAATTAATTTTCAGGCAACAATGATTTGCAATTAAATTGCTGTTAACTGATCATCTTTTTTAACATTCTGGGGTATATCAAATTGCCATTATAAAATGAGCAGTAATTTTGTAAAATTAACATTTTTTAAACATTTCAAAACTTTTTCCATGAGTGATTTGGGTTTGGGGGTATCAAAAATTTGGGCCAACCCGAAGTAGGGAAAGGGAAAGGGAACATGGGGGCAGCAAAATGGTTGCCCGTAACAGAAGTGAGGAAGCATTAGGTGGGAAATGTACCAAAAATGGGCCCCGAAGTGGAAAGGGCTGGCTTGGGATGACCCCCAGATGTAAGGCGTGAGGGGTACACTAAAAGGTAACCGAAGTGATGGGTGGTTCTGGCATTGGAGCTGAGGGGGAAATACAAGGTGGGATTAGGGTTGGAATCCCCTCCCACAATTTATGCAATATTCAGCGCTAAGGGGGTTCTGCTGACCACAATTGGGACACTCCCAACATTGAGGATTGTCATTACAGGGCGGTGGCGGCCCTTTCATAATATAATACATGTATGCAGTTATACTTCCCTTTTTATCTTTGCATTCTACTTCAATGTAATTCTCCTTTGCAATGTTTGTTCAATACCATGCCTGAGCAGCCAGAAAGAGGCCATTATCCTGTAAAATACCTTTGCAATTTTTCAATGCTCCCTCCCACATGTAAACTTGCAATCTGCCTGCCTTATGCATATGACATAGTTTCATCAATTTTCTCACATCAGACACGTTCAGTTTACCTTCCCTCTTAGATACCCGCTCAACTGGGCTAACATATCCGTCACATCGGGCTTTAGAACCAAACATGGTATGTAAGCTGTCCATCGCGGTACGGTGGTTCCGGCCCCTATCTTATGGCACAGGTGACTGGTTTTTTTTTTTCCCTATTTTGTGCTCTTATCAGAAGCACATGTCTGCACTTGAAACTGGGCTGTCTGATCCCTCTTCCCTCACGCTAAAAGCCAACGCCCTGTCACAATTACACTGACGAAAAGAGGAAGTAGTGACTAACCCAGTCTCAATGTAATATTTACACCTAGAAAGTGCAGCCGTTAACTACACCTAACTCCAGAACTGATGTTTTGCTGAGGCTAATCCACAAGCAACCCTACCTAACTCTAATGTCCACACAGGACTGCCACACAGGCTATCATGTTTATTAACAGGAATTCTGGTCCACACAGGACTGCCACACAACCGCAGAAACCTTGTTTCGAATCCGAGTCACGGCACCAAATGTCAGGTGTAGAATTTATCATAATATGATTGGCTAATTGTCTGTTGCTAAGTCAATTATAATTGAAACCACAGAGCAGGATATATAGAAATAAAACGGTTTCCTGCATCTGTGCAGTATAACTGGGTGCTGGCTGATAGTAAATATTCTTGTATTCTTTCTGCATCATTCAAAAGAGGAACTTCTGAAGGCCTTGTTTTCTTGTTATAAGCAGTGCTGCTGTTCCAAGCAAAGCAGTCTGTCATAATATCTGGTGAGCTTGATAAGGATGTAATAATAGAACAGATTATAATGTTTTCCATTATATAGGGGCTACTTCATGGCTGTTAGGTGCTACTACACGGCTATAAGGGGCTACTACACGGCTATAGGGGGCTACAACATGGCTATAGGGGGCCTCAACACGGCTATAGGGGGCTACAACACGGCTATAGGGGGATAGTACCTGGCTATAGGAGGCTACTACACGGCGATAGGGTGCTACTACACGGCTATAGAGGCTACTACCTGGCTATAGGGGCCTACTACCTGGCTACAGGGGCTTCTTCATGGCTACAGGGGCTTCTTCATGGCTACAGGGGCTACTACATTGCTATATGGGCTACTTTCTGGCTACAGGGGCTACTTTCTGGCTACAGGGGCTACTTTCTGGCTAATGGCGCTATTACCTGGCTACCAGGGGGCAAATTACCTACAGGGGCCTATATAACTACATAATAGGGGCCTATATTTCTACTTATTGGGGAACCTATATAACTACCTATCTAGTTAATAGGGGACCAATATACCTACCTATTAGGGACCTATAAGTTTACCTATCTAATGGGGTGCTATATAACCTATCTAATTGAGGACTGCCTACCTAGTTTGTGGATGTACCTACTGCACTGTTTGGGACACAAGGGGCTCATTATTACCATATGAGGTGCTATAGATAGGGGGTTTGTATAGCTATAGGTATTGGTAGAGAAGGGCTGATAAAGTGAGAGGTCTAATATGTTTGTTTTATAAATTCTACAGTGAAGAGTTGTGGCCGGGAGAAGTCATCATGGCGGTCTGTGACAGATGGAGAAGAAGAAGAGAAAGAACAACTCTTCAGAGACATCTCCTGTAAGTGCCTGGATGTAACTTTACTGTAATCGCTTATATGTCTGCAGAGAGTGTATACAACTGGTATTCACCACTGTATGGTCACTGTATGCTGGTAATATAGGTTGCAGTATAATGGTTTGTATTTAGTAATGTTATTGTGTATTATTCAATCACAATGTGGTGGTGATATGTGGTCATGGTGTGGCTGTATTTGGTCACTATGTGCTGGTGATTTATGGTCTTAGTAGGACATTGGTACTATTAACCTGGGATTCTGGTTTTATATAGCAGTGTTATTTGGTAACTGTATGACTATTATTCACTTGTTTTTTTCAGTTGAGACATTGTGGTTTAATGCTTTTTGTATATGTGGTTGACGGGTGATGCAATGTGTCGCAATCGTGGCAACATTTTGCTTAAGGGGGAGTGGGGAGGAGTAATTTCTTCAACGCTCGACCTGAGTTCGCATATTTAGTCTAGGATGCAAACCTGATAGATATACTCTATTTATGCATATTTGTATATATAGTGTGACGCACTCACATTCATTCAGCCGCCATCTTGTACCGGCCAGGGGGTTTCTCGCTTGGCTTTTTGGGATCACTGTCCTTGGTTTGATCGATCTCGGCACATATTACATTACAACGCGGGAGGAAGTTTCCAAACTGGGCCTCTGCCAGTTTTATTGAGGCACACAGTGTACAGAATAGACGCAAGTCTAAAACAATTAAAATAAATAAATCCTTGCCGTCTGGCCACTAATATCACGCAACGTACGTCCCTCAACTACTCTGTTGTGACTTGGACCTATCTGCCAGAGCCACAACTACGTTTTATGTGAGCGATGCTGGATTCGGCTTCTGAAGCAGCCACCTGTTGCCTCAAGCCTCAGGGGGGCCCAGAGTGTCTCTCCAGCTCCTATGTTGCTCACTACTTCTGTGGCGGGACCAAAGACACGCCGATCACCTGGAAAAAAGACAGGCTTTTATCTTCTTAGATCCATCCCAATACTGGCCCAAAACCCGACATGGATCTGGGACCTGGGACGCGGGAAAACAGCACCAACCCTTGCTGCAGCGTTCCAGGGAAGACCACCCATATGTGGCTGAGATACCAGCCATGCTATTTCAGCTGTCAGCAACATAGTGGTTGCCTGACGACTAACAATTGGCTCCCCCCTCCAAGCCCATGGGCTCTTGGTGGCTACAGTCTCTACAGGACGAATCCACCTCAAGTGGCAGAAACTAGGAAACTACTGTTTTGCCTTTAGTTTCAATAGCCGCCCCTCTGTTAAGCCCGTAGGGCTTTTCACATTGCCCAGGCTCCCTCCGGGGTCAAGCTCCTTTTTTGGTGGCAACGTATCTCTTCCCTACATCCTCAGGGGCGATGTCAAAATGGGTTCGCCACTATAAATGAAGTTGTTGGGTCTATTATACCATGCATTCAACACTCCTTGGGCAAATCTGGACGTCTACGGTCACTTTTAATATAGATGTCACACCATTAACGCTCTATCTACATGGGTGGTAATCAACGCACAGCCTGCATGGCCGTCATTGTGCAAAAGGGGTTGCTAATGACACCCCCTTTGCTGTCGCTATCAGTTCCTTGTTGGGTGCTTACCCAATCAGACTACGTTGGCAATGGTGCCCACGGGGCAGTGTTTTCACTTTTCTCTTGGGTCGCTCGCAATGGCACGGGTGGGCCCTGGTTGGTCCTCAGCATTCCGCATGTCTAGTGTCACCAAAAACTGTAATGGACATCACCACCTGTAGGGTCGCTATTTCTTCTTGGGCCCTAGGGGCGCACCTGAGCCATAACCTGCTACCTCTTTGTCTGCAGGATTAAATGCTCGAACTAAATTTCTCTATTTGTACGCAAAGTCCTCTGGTCTTCTCACTATCCATCTCCATGACTTTTAGGGTCTGAGCTTACCCTTCTAATTTCTCTGGTCTAGCACCCACTCTGGCCACACAGTAAACCTGTGACCTTCTCGCATAACCTGCTGGTCTCATTGATAACCTGGGTTATTTCGCAGGGTACAGCATTCCCTAATCTAGGAGTCGCCCCTTACGTTAATCAACTGCCTCTTTAAAGGCGTGAGTTTTTAATGTTTGAGGACTGCACTGGTCCCATCATTTCACCTGACTCACAGCGGATGGACTGACCAACATTCACCGTAGTGGTTCTGTTGTTGTCCCTTACCTGCACTTCCCTTGCATGGGTGTACAGGGGTCGTAGGCCCTCACATGGGACTTTACAGCCTGCACAGGTGTTTGATTTTGGTGGCCGACGACACTTGTGGAAGTTATATTTGACTACAGGGGCCACAAGACATGTTTGTTCTGCACTAAAGACCTCTCTACAATCAGGTAGCATGGTAATGGGTTCGGCTGCGTCACCATTGGCATGACTCTATAGACCCTTTTGTTGCCAAGATGTACTTTCCTGGCACCTACCAGGGTGTAAGAGCTATAGATTTCCCCTGTGGCACACCTTCTCAACTGAAGCTTTCTAGGCAGCAACAGCTGCATGATATGGGTGGAGAGGTTTCTTTCCCATCCCCTAGACCCATCTCTAAGGAGAGAACTCTCAGCTTCTATTGAGATACTTACTACTTCTTGCTCACCTCAATTTCACACAATGAGCTTGGTGTCAATGGCAGACACATTTAGAAATGGGTTGTCATTCATAGCATCCCGGCCATTCCTCCCTGTGAATCTCCCACTTAGACACAAAATTGGCTGGGTTCATATTAGGCAATCAGTGACACGTTTAACATCAATAGCTCTCTGCAGTTTTCTGGCTGGAAATGCACCTAATTGTAGGTCGCCAAAAACCACAGACATGCTACAGATCTGTGATACCTGTACTACTGTCTCACATATACCTCTGGGTGTATTTATGCCGCGTGCCTGCTGTAACCATGGCAACTCTTTATCATCTGGGGATTTTATACCACTCACTGCTTCACTAAGGGTTCAAGCCTTAATCCCAGCGTCTGTGGGGGTTCTAGAAGCTCACTCCTTCATCACTGCAGTCTTTGTGACCATGGCGAGAAAAAAGTTACTGGCAAACACAGCAAACTACTGGAGCAATAAGGAATCCGCGTTTTAGTACTACAGATCCAGCACATGTTTCCTTATCAGGGGACATTTTCATTCACTATCTCGAGGCTGCATTTTCATGCAGGCATTCGTCCTCAGTGTCCGGACACACCCTCATATAAATTTGTTCCTACACACTTGTAGTGACTAATCATTCCCAGGATCCTCATGTTCCCTTCACCAGGCTGCCCACTGAAACTTGAAGACTCCTTCAGGGCCACAACAGCAGTAACACGAACTGGTGGCCATCTATCCTGGGCCCGACATTACCTCTGCAATGTTGAGGCTACAATCAGGTACACTCAGTGCGCTGGGGTCACTGGCAGGACACACTCACCAGCTGGACTCTGCTAGCTGTCTCTGCGCTCACAGAACTTCAGGGCCTACAAACTCATACGTTTTTATAGCAGAAGGTGCATAGGAGATACATGTTGCTAGGGGGCTTACCTCATTAATCCTCCTGTGTGAGGTTGTGTTATCATGCACATCCAGATTGGTCATGGCACCCCGGACATACACTCTGCTTGCTATTGACTCAGCACTGTTAAACATGTCATCTAGGGTGCGTCTTCTTGAGCTTGTCTGCGCTGCAGTGGGGCTGGCATTGATTCAGGAGTAGTTCTCACTTGCTTTTTACTGCGCTAGCCCCTGACGCTGTTAACATCAAGGGCAGCATGAGCTGCTCTCCTCTTTGCGTGTTACTACGATTTTTTCTCGCATGTTAACATTTTCAACTGCCACTTATATTCATAATACAGGTGTTGCTTAATAGGAGTAGATATTCCCACAAGGTAGCGAGCATGGGGGAAATGTGTAAACAGTCCAGTGGTCCTGCTTGCCTTAATCAACTCTTTTTACCTGCTCTGGCATCTGGTCTGGGCCTCTGCTATATGGTCGCCACCCTGGTTCTCACTAGAACACATGCCTGGCAGTCGCGCACACGGTTGTTCTACCCGCAATACACCCCACTGGTTGCAGTCTACATGTCTATGACGGCTGGTCTCCAAACCGGTGTTATTATGGCCATCTTGGGTGACTGTCTGGACCTCTCTTGCTGACTGTTGCGATGTCAGACGTTGGTGGTGCTTCACCCACCTGGACTCCAGTGGCTTGCATCTGTACGCATTCTCTTGGGCTCTTTCCTGAGAGGGAGGTAGGTGCCACAATTTAGCTGTCTCTGTTTGCACTCCAGCACGGCTCCTATGTATGACCAGTGCTAGTGGGCTCCTGCAGATCCTTGTCGGTTGACCTTTGGCAGATAGGTCCTGGCAGCACGAGGGTCCCTCAGTTTACTGGTCTCTTCGCTATACGATGTGGGACCAACTTCTTTGTTGCTGATGTCAGTGGCCTCCTGGACCTCAGGACATCGATCCAGCAGTCCTCAGGTTGGTTGCCCATAGGCGTCAGACTTACTCCTGTTTTGGTTCTGCCTTCCTTCTGCACTCTAATGTTCTGGTGAACCGAGGGACTTGCCATGATTGTGGCCATTAGCTTGCAGTAGTCTATAGCTTCCTATGTGGGGGCACGTCTGGTTTGAACCTCTGTATTTTTCCCTGTAAGAAACGGGCCCATGGGTCGTATGCCATCTGCTAGGCTGGCAGTCCTTCACGAACAGCAATTCTCCTCTAGTGTGCAAAGAACGCCACCACATCATCCCCTGCCGCCATAGTTCTCATGGCTTACTTCTCAGCCATTCAGGGTTTCTCAGGTTGCACACTCTGCGGTCTCTTTGGACCCGGTTTCTTCTGTCCTTCAGCGCTCCTGTTGAGCAAACTAGTTGTTAGTCTACGTAGGGATCAGTTTGTGAACCTTAGATGTATTTAGGGTTACTGGCTTGCTGCTTCGCCAACCGTTTGTTCCCATCTGGGCATTTGCCTGCTTGTAGGCACTGAATTTGTCGCAATGGCGCAATAAATTTTGCACCAATGGAATCGTATCTTCATGAAATCCTGCATTCCTCTGTCTCTGTGTTAGGTTTGACTCTTAGCGCAGATGCTTAACATTCAGGATGTGCACGAAACTATACACGAGGTGTGACGTTCCTCAATACCTTTGGAATTGGGCTTACGGGCTGAGCTCACAAATCTACGTTTTACACAAGCCTTGCTGGATTCGGTACTGTAGGCAGCTCACCTGCTTGCCTTCAAGCCTCGGGTGTGGGGGTGGGGGATAGAGCTCTCCTCCTGCTCCTCTCTGTTGCTCCACTCTTCTTGTGCAGACCGACGACCCCACGATTCACCTGGAAAGACAGGCTTTTTAGAGCCATCCCCATGACTGGCCTCAAAAACCGACATGGAGAAATACCTGGATGAACCTGGGTCGACGGGATACAGACCACCCATTCTGCAGCTGTTCCGGTGGAGAGCCAACACATATTGGCTGGATTACCTCAGCCATGCTTTCTATAAGCTTCAGCATCCTAGTGTTGCTGACAGATTATCTATTGGCTCCCTCCCACCCAAGGCCCAGGATTTGGTGGCGCTCGTCTCTACCAGGAAGTATGCCACCTTGTGGCAGAAAACATGGCAACTACTGTTTGCCATTCTGTCACAATAGTTAAATAGATTGGTTAAGACGATTAAAAGGACAGTCATCCATTCCTGTTCTAACCTAATTTTCTGTAGTGTTGATCCGCTGTTGGGAAGGCGAAAAACCTTATGGAGGTAGAAGCCAAAATATGTCATCATCATTTATTGGGAAAGAAAATATTCCGTCCTGTTTATCCTATATGGTAATTATGTATTATTCCCTGGTTAATCGCCCCTTCTCCAGGGTTTCCTAGTCACTTGTGTTGAGCGGATTATTATCTGACAAAGTTGAATTCGGCATGGTTTTTTTGGTGTTCGATATTTTGTAGATCATGCGATAATTATAGGCTATTATCTGTGCATCAATTCTATTATAAGTAATCGCGCCATTATTCGGCGATTATGTTATGTTTGGCGGCCAGATAAATAAGATTACAGAATAGCAAGCAGGGGTGTGATGTGTGTGCGACGTCATGACTGGGATGTGTATGGTTGCGATTCGCTGGAAAAATCAATGACCTCGTGTTTGACATAGAACAGCGTTTCTCTGTCAGCATCAGTAGTCTCTCAGGACGTCTCATATGGTAGTACGGTCGTGCGCTCTGCCTGTGGCCAACAGTCAGCGATAATTATTATTTCTGCACAAGTGAAACCTGTACTATTAGCTGTGAGTTGCGTACAATTTTGTTTGATTAGAGATTTTATGTAGTTTGGTAGAGAATTGTAAAGGAGCATATACCGCTGTGTAAGTCAACCGGGGGGAGCGGGGGTGGAGGTGGGGAGGGGGGGCCCTTGCGGGCGTAACTCTGACAAGCTCTTAAAGAACAATGGATAAGTTCACCAAGACTTTGTGTTAGACATTGCATGCAATATTCTTTATATTAACAGTTTGCTTTGACAAATTTACACTGGATTTTGGGCAGCTCTGAAAGTATATTTAGGCGTTGCCTCACATATTTTCTTGTAAGAAGGTCTCTGTGTTAGGAGCAAAAAACTCACTTGTGTATTATCACAGTATTACATTTCAGATAGTTGTTCATTTTCAATTATTACGCATATTCAACCTTTGGTCATTATCACACCTTGCTCACTTAAATCTTAAATCGAGCGCATTTTTTAGTCACCAAGGGTGAATTGTAAGGTGCAAAAATTGAACGTTGTATTATACGAAAACATATGTGATACGTGTTTTTTGACTTTGGCAACTACAGCTTTGTTCTTTGAAACAGCTGCTCGTAAATCTGAAAAACAGCAATTTTATAGTAGCCACAGGTGATTGAAAGGTGCAAAAATACATTCTATTATCTGAATAACATTTCAGATACGTGTTTTTTGACTTTGGCGCACTACGTGTCTTTGTTCATTGAAGCAGCTTGCACGTAAATCTGGGAAACAGCAATTTTATAGGTCTACACACAGGTGGGATTGAAAGGTGCAAAATATTTTCCGGTTTTATTCGCGATAACATATCAGTCGTGTTTTTTGACTTTGGCGCACTTCAGCTTGATTAATGACGCAGTTGCATGTAAATCTGATAACAGCAATTTTATAGGTCACCACAGGTGAATTGAAGGTGCAAGAAAAATAAATTTCTATTTTCCGAATACATTTCAGTTACGTGTTTTTTTACTTTGGCGCACTACGCTTTGTTCATTGAACCAACAGCTTGCAAGGTAATTTTTAATGAACAGCAATTGTTTATGTCACCACAGGGTGATTGAAAGGTGCTAAAAATTATCCGTTGTTTTTTACGAGAAAAAAATATTAAAAAATAAAAAACCCTCCCCCCCCCCCCATTAAATACAGATAAGTGTTTTTTTTACTTTGGCGCACTACAGCTTTGTTTTCTATTACGCAGAATGCTTGTCCGTAATCTGTATAACTGCAATTTTTATAGTCATCCACAGTGAATTGAAAGGTGTAAAAACTTAAATTTTTTGTTAGACGTATACTTTTCAGATATGTGTTTTTTGACTTTGGCCTAACTACAGGTTTGTTTCATTGGACGCAGCTTGCACGTAAATTTAAATCACAGCAATTTTATTAGTCACTACAGAGAATTGAAAGGTGCAAAAATATATAACGTGTATTATACGGAAAACATAACAGATACGTGTTTTTTGTCTTTGGCGCAATACTGCTTTGTTCATTGGGGGGGGGGAAAAAACCGCAGCTTCGCTACGTAATCTGAAAACAGCAATTTTATAGTCAAACCTAGTGTCTTATGAAGGTGCAAAAAAATACATTTTTATTATCCAGAATTCATTTCAAGTTACGTGTTTTTTTGACTTTGGCGACTACAGCTTTGGTTCATTGACGCAGCTTGCACGTAATATGTAAAACAGCAATTTTATAGTCACCACACGTGTGATTGGTAAATGGTGCATAAAAATCGTGGATAATTTTACGTAAAACAAAACAGTTACGTTGTTTTTTGACTTTTGGCGCACTACAGCTTTTTGTTCTTTGAGCAGCTTGACAATTAAATCTGAAAACAGCAAATTTAATAGTCACCATGGTGAATGTGAAAGGGCAAATAATAGCGTGTGTATGTATACGTGAAAACATTACAGATACGTGTTTTTTTTCTTTGGCGTATCTACAGCTTTGTTCATTGACGCAGCTTGCACGTATAATCTGAAACAGCTATTTTATAAGTCACCAACAGGTGAATTGAAAGTGCAAAAAATTCAGTGTATTTTTCGATATACTTTTCTGATACGTGTTTTTTGATCTTTGGCGGCACACAGCTTTGTTTTCATATGACGCAGCTTGCACGTAAATCTGAAAACAGCGCAATTTTATAGGTCACCACATTGTGTAATTTTAGGTGCAAAAATATACATTTTATTATCCGATTACATTTCAGATACGTGTTTTGACTTTGGCGCACTACAGTTTTTTCATTGACGCCGCTTGCAGTAAATCTTTTAAACAGCATGTTGTAGTCACCACAGGGTGAAATTGAAAGGTGAAAATTATACGTGTTTTAGTACGAAGAACATACACAGATTGTGTTTGTTTTGTCTTTTGGCGTACTTTAGCTTTGGTTTCATTGACGTAGCTTGCTGTATCTTCTGGAAAACAGGCATGTATATAGTCACACACAGAGTGATTGAAAGGTGCAAAAAATACCTGTGTATTATTCGATCACATTACTGATTAAGTGTTTTTTTACTTTGGGCGCACTAAATGAGGTGTCATTGACGCAGCTGCACTGTAAATCTGAAATACAGCAAATTTTATAGTCGCACAGGTGAATTGAAGGTGCATAATCTTTCTTTTTATTATCGCGTATACTTGTCAGATACGTGTTTTTTGACTTTGGCGCACTACAGCTTTGTTCATTGACGCAGCATCTACGTTATAATCTGAAAACAGGCAATTCTATATTCACCACAGTTGTAATTGAAAGGCTGCTAATTTTTACTGTTTATTATTTCAAACATATCAAGTTACATGTGTTTTTTTGACATTTGACGCACCCAGCATGTTCATTGACGCAGCATTTAATAACGGTAAATCTTAAAACGCATGTCAATTGTCTGATTATGTCGCCACAGGTGTATTGAAGGTGCAAAGAATATACTCCACGTTTTTTATTATTATCAAAACATAAACAGTTACGTGTTTTTGACTTTGCGCACCCAGCATGTTCATTGACGCAGCTTGATGTAAATCTGTAAACAGCAATTTTTTAAGTCACCCACAGCCCGGAATTGAATGTGCAAAAAATACGTGATTATACCTAAAACTTAACAGTTACGTGTTTTTTGGGACTTTGGCGCCAATAGCTGCTTTGTTCATTGTCGCACAGGCTTGCACGTAAATCTTAAAAACAGCAGTTTTTAGTCACCACAGGTGAATTGAATTGGAATTGAAAGGTGCAAAAAATTAACGCTTGTGTTTTACGTAATAACATAACAGATAAGTAGTTTTTTGACTTTGGCGCGTACTTGTAAGCTTTTGTTTCATTGTCGCTGCTTGCAAGGTAAATACAGGTTTACTGCAATATTTTTTATTTGTCCACGACAGGTGAATTGAAAGGTGCATGTAAATAGCCGTAGATTTTTCGTAAAACATTAAAGTTAAGTGTTTTGTTTTGCGCACTTTTGCCCGGTCCTGATTTGTGTGTTAGAGACACCTTAAGTTAATTTGAATAGCAGCGCAATTTTGTTTTGATTAGAGGGGTTTTGTGAATAGCTGGTGATTTGCCGTCTTTTAATAGAGACTTTCTCAATACTATATTCCATACCTTCTCAAATTTTATATTTATGTGACATTGGAAGGAATTGAAGGTGGTAAGGAGCTAAGAGGGTGGTTAGTCACACATGGTGGTAGAGGTTCTTGAGAAGGTGCTCTTCCAGTGAGGGCGGACAACCTCGCATGCCAAGGCGGGAGTTCGTCAGTTGAGGACGTCCAGGCTGATCATCGCTTGGGTCGAGGGCTGGAATCAAGTAACGAAATCGGTCGCCAATTCTGTCTTCAGTGGTGTTCAATGCTTCCTAGCAATTCTTGAGAGTCTTTCCTCATCGTCCTCGCAGTCACGGCGCCAAAATGTCATCTTCAGCATCATCGCAGCATCAGTCTCCAACTTGATAGCAGCCAAATGTCTCTATGTTGTTACTCCACCACTGTGGATAATCCATTGTCTGAAGACGCCTCTTTGATGACGAAATGCGGTTGGGGATGGGTCAGATAGGAATGTTAAAAGGATCAGATGGATGATTTAGTCTGCTCTGACGCACAAGTTACTGATGCAATCGAGGAGGAGAGAAGCGGTAATCGGCAAAAATCGTCCGGGTTTGCGGTCGGCAACGCCTTGCAGGACCTCTTGCTTGTAGCCTGCGCAGCTTCTGGAGGCAGAAATGTCAGGACGACTCAAGTCACGCTGTTGTTGTTGATGATGATGACGGACATTGCGGATCCTTTCATGGTCTTTTCGCTCAGAATTTTGCTTGCGAGCGCTTTCATGAGTGGAAGTGGGGAAGACGATTGGGTAAGGTAGTGTCAATACTCGGGTCCCGCCAACAGTAAAGGGAATTGAGTCGGTCGCAGAAGTCCGCTGATATGATTCACTGCTCCTGACGCTTACCCGCTCCTCGCTTTTCGCAGTCAAATAATGGTCCTGGACCTCGCTCAAATACATAGGGGCCTTCTTTGAGCAGATGCCATCTGATTCAACCCAGCGATGTCTTATTCTCGCCTTTGTCCGTAAAACGCATAAGTTGATGGCAAGAATCTTAAGTGGTTAACCACCACCCAAACATGTCTAGTCACTTGCAGCGAATGAATGAGTGATATGGGTGGAAGAATCTTGGCCATAAAAGGCCAGACCTGACGCCGGGCCTCCAACCACTGTCATCACCCTCTGGTCTCCGCTCCTCTCATCACGCTCACACCAAGGTTTTGCCTCAGTCCCATGTCTCTTGTGTCATGATCAGGGAAACAGCCTCCGCTATCTCAGCTCTACCGTGTCGCCCGAGTACCACCTAGCCCCACCAGAGGAACGCACATCCTACCCCTTCGTCTTCAGCCTGTTAGGAGACGACAGCTGCACGAGTACAGCGGCCAGTCTGTGCTGGCCCAGCCTTCTGTCTTCCAGGTTTGGGTGCAGAAAGAAAACACTTTTATAACCAAACCATCCCAAAGCCAAAAGCCTGAATGTCTGGCATTGCATGGCTTTTGGAATTGGGATATGTGTTGCATTTAGTCGCGTGGCCACACAGATGGGTTCCGCCAACGTCTTAGCCTTGGCTCTGCCCCGCCATACCAGATTGTCGAGCATGGCATTTTTTGCCTGAAAAAGCCGTCCTGCCGCTGGCCAGCTCGTTGTCATCTTAAAATTTCAAGCGCAATTGTCTGCATCTGTGGACGAAAAGTCCTATGACCCCGACACAAGGACTAGTAAGCACGGACCAAGGCCTGCTTATATCTTGTGACAGCTCACTGGGTGAGTGGGTGGATGTCTTCTGGGAGGTGGACGGTGGAGGCTCTCCTGGCTCGGTTTGCACGCTCTGTCGCAAAAACCGCAGAGGAAGGGTGCAGGGGCTCTTTACCCCAAAGGTTCTCTGGTGGCATCCGTGCCGTAGAGATAACCAAGCCGTTTTGATAATTAATCTGTCTTGGAGGGGGACGTCCCAACAGGTCAGGAGCTGTGGGTACGGCTCTCCGCTACGAGGGATCGACTAGGTGGCATGGGTGACAAGTTTAGCTTGTGGCCAGGCTGGGTGGTATGCTGATTAACGGGCAGAATATGCTGGCCGCCCTAATATGATCGGTAGGCTGGTGCATCATCCCCTTGCCTGAGCTATATGTCTTGTTACTGGTCGTCCAGAATTTTCTATAGAGCTACCAGGGTCTGGGACTGTCTGCTGAAGAAGGCTCGTGGTCTGAGTGTAGCACTTCCGACGTCGCACCATGCTCGTCCCGCCTGGCTGGTTTGCGAGCGTCAGCGCGGCTCGCCCGTCAACCGATTCATTGTGACGTGGCAACACGCTGGAATTCCACCTCCACATGACTCCAGAAGTACAATGCCATTTACGCAGTACGATGTGATCACTTGGCCTGACATAGCTGCGGTGGAGGACCTGGGGGTGTTGAGCCACGAGAGTGGAGGCATGGTGAAAGAGCTCTGCTCCATCCTTGCCAGTTTTGAAGAAACACCAAAATGGTCAGGCAGACGATGCCCTTGTCTGGATGTGCATTGTGGTGATCTTAGTTGTGGAATCGATAGTTGGACAACTCTGAAACAACAGGTCCACCAGGAGGAGGATGGAACGGACACAGTGTGACACGGAGGCTTTCTCTCCGTTTCAGATCCACAAGGCACCGAACAGTTTCACAATTTTCATCGGTTCTTCATTGGCAGGGGTTCGGGTTACAGCGTTAGTGCTAGTTGGCGCTTCAGCTCTAGGGTGCACAATACATCTAGGCAAGTCTGGGCTGTGTTTTAAGCTGTGCCGGAGGCAGCGTGTGGAGGAGGAGGAGGAGGAGGTATTCCTTAGACACGATGTTACGCACGTCCCTGCCTTGGAAGTGGTTGGCGCGAATTTGAGGGGGGAGGAAGATGAGGAGATCAGTTTGCTAGTGCCCGTCGACAGAGGCTTGGGAAATCAAGGCTCCTTCTCTTCGCATGAGTGCTTGGCTGCTCCATTTCCTCCAACTATGGATCCTCGGCTATTTTAGGTCATCAACATGAACATACAGTCTACTGGGTGGCCACCCTCCTGGGATCCCCGTACAATAACAAATCTCAGCACTTTCTTCCACCCACACCAATGAGGGTATAATGTCAGGAAATGGAGAGTACCTTGCTGATTGATCTTGGAGTCATCTGTTGCAGTCTGCTTTTCGTTCTTCTCAAATGTCACGGGTGTGGAATCAACGCCCAGCGAGCGTGACAGCGTTAGAGTGCCCAAGTAGCCATTGCGGGCTTGCAGCAGTAGCAAATTGGTATGGCAGATGCATAATGGGCTTGACCTCTGGTCAATCTTTATTTTCCACTAACCAACGCATGCAATGCTGGGCAAACATACAAACACCAGAGGACCTGCTTAAGATTCTTGGTTGCACGACTTATTGCATCTGCAACACCGATGTTTTTGTATGTGTTCTGGACCCATTAGACTTCTGGGTAGTCCAAAATGGACGATTGGCTCCGAGGGGGTGTGGGGCGGGGGGGGGGCTGGGCTCGCCAACGCCTTAAGGTGTTGTCCTGCACAGTAGCCAGCGTCATTTCTAGAGCGGGACTTCAGCACAGCCCGTGGAGTCATTACAGACAAGACGCATCCGGCTTTTCCACGATAATGTGGATCGTTTGACTTTCAATCATGATGAATCATAGGAATGGTTTTCTCTGATGATTTGTGAGGCCCCAATTGCCGAGGTCTCGATTTGTTGCGGTTCTTTTCACATTCCTCTCAAACAGAAATGGTCCTCTTGGAAATCCTATTTTTATATTTTGATCATTTCTTAGTTGCATTTTTTATTCTCTGTCCAAACAGTTCGTTTTTTGTGGTTTTGCTGTGTGGAGAGACTGTGTAAAAGACCTAGGTTTCATGAACAAAATCCATATTCCATTTACTCACTTCATCTTTGGAATTTTTCGCGATTGTCAATGGTATTGGGGGTCCTTTTTGCCTCCGCTCAATTTTTTAACAGTGGGCTGAAAGTCATATTTATAATTTGTTGGGGGTTCATTGCTTGATGTGTGTGATAAAAGCTATAATCATGTTTCCTTTGGAACAGATAATGTGGATTCGAAGTGCTTTTCCTCACAATTTTTAACTGTGGGCTGAGAAGTCTTTTTTTTTATTTTTGGGTCTGCTGCTTTGAAATGCAGCAATACTACAGGTCCTATTCTAAAAAATGTTGTTTCTAATTGTCATTTGTCTCTTCTACAATTGTTCAAAAGTGGCTATGGTCATGTATTGAATATTTTGGGGCCATTTTGCTGTGTACAGGAAGCCTATATACAGGTTCCGATTATAAAATATAATGTGGTTGCTAACAGAATTTGTTCTTAACAATGCCCAAGTGCTTCATAGGATCATGCTTTGAATTTTTGGGATGGCATTTTGCTGTGTAGACATGCAGCTATACTTTACAGGTCCTATTATAAAAATTGCTGTTTCTAACGAGACAGTTGTTCTTTCACAATTGTCATGAGTGGTGATGGGTGATGGTGCTGTCAGAAAAACAGGAATGGTAGGACAATGCGTTGAATGGAGAAATATTGCTAATATGACTTGTTTTTGCATGATCTTTAACATAGCTATCAATCCTGTATTGAGACAACCATTTATATAATTAAAAAAAAGAAACTAGACATGGTGGGATTCCAGTGTCCTATTTTAAAATGTGTTTTCGTAGTAATTATAAAGTTACTAATAAATAAATTGCATGTAACAAAATAGCCTGTTAAAAAAAATTCTTTCTGAATTGTTATCAAGGGAGTACACTGGAAAACTTGACCGCTTGTTGTAGGTAATCAGAGGGAACACTGGAGTATGGAGCACGGACAGAGAATAAAGTAACAGAGAGCATTTCCTCCAGCGCACGTTTAGTTGAATTTGTGAAAATGAATGCCAAGAATAAAGGGCACATGGGTGTTACAGGAGCTGAACACCAGTTTTTCCATTGTGAAGCTCGCATTGGAGTCCACACTCATAAAGGAGGGGCAGTCGCTACCATGGTATTTGACTGTTTACTTGAGATATGGCTGGAGTTTCTCACACTTCAGCTTCCGCTCACTTGCTTCAGCACGACTGTATTTTCATTTGCTGCGAGTCTGTGGCATTTTGTAATCCTGCGGGTTTTAATAGATGACGGACAGGCCAGGCTTGGGCTCTTCACCGCACACACTGTAAATAACTCCGGGCCTGGGTCTTGCAGTGGCCCTGGACTAGGTAATAGTCAATTAGTCCTGTGACAACCTAAAATGGTGATTGAAAGACTCCTTTTTCTGCGGCTCTTTTTAAATCCTCGGTGGTTTATGCAGGTTTGTGGGTTCATGCCTGTGGCCCAGGACTGGTATTAGTCAATGTCCAGTGAAACTAAATGGTGGTTCAAAGACTACTTTCTTCGGCATTTTTAATCTGTGGGTCATGCAGGTTTTTAGGGTCATGCTGCATTCCAGGACAGGGAGAGTCAATGTCCAGTTCAAGTAAAATGATGGTTCAAAATATACTGCCTTCTGGTACTTTTTAATTTGTGGGTGATGCAGGTTTAAGGGTCATGCTGTGGTAAAGACAGGGATAGTGAATGGTGTGTGACTTTTTTTCTGTGGCTTTTATAGCCTAAGTGTTGTGCCTAAGATGTAGCAGGGTATCCATTTGACTGTTGTGGCTGTTAATTCCAGCTTCTCCAGCCCTGTTTGGGTGTAAGAATGAAGGTGTTGTTGCTCTCCCATAGACTTTAATGGTCATCGGAGATGATCGACTATCGACTATCGAAAAACCTTATCGATGGTGGCCGACTATCGACTATCGCCCGATGTCGATAGCCAACGTAATCGCTCAACACTACTAGTCACTACAACTTGTTGTTATATTGCACTCTAGAAATGCATCCAGACCCCTTTTGAACTCTGTTAGTTGAAGCACCATGGCAAGTTCCTCTGGTAGAGAGTTCCACAGTCTCACTGCTCTTACAATAAAAAATTCCCTTTAGAGGATGCCCCCTTGTTCTAGATAAAGTCCTGGGTATAAATAGATCTTGGGAGAGATCTCTATATTGACCTTTGATATAATTATATATTCTTATTAGGTCACCCAAAGCCGTCTTTTCTCGAAACCGTAATTTTTCTGGGTATTGTAGTCCACCCAGTCCTTTCATTATTTTTGTTGCCCGCCTTTAAATCTGTTCAAGCTCTAAGATGTCTTTCTTGTGCACTGGCGGCAAAAACTGTTCACAATAGTCCACGTGCGGTCTGACTATTAATTTGTATAATTGGAAAAGAATGTTTTCTTCGTGTGCATCTATACCCCTTTTAATATACCCCATGATCCTATTTGCCTTGGCTGCTGCTGCCTGACACTGGATGCTACAATTATGTTTACTGTCCACTAAGATTCCCAAGTCCTTTTCCATGTCACTTTTATCCAGAGTTTTTTCCATTTCACAAGTAATCATAAAATGGATTTTTCCTTCCCATTGGATCCAGTCCAAGTATGTTCCATTAATCACCACCCTTTGTTTTCTATCACTGAGTCAGTTACTTACTCAGTTGCAAACATTTTCCTCTAGTCTAAGCAATCTTATTTTACTTACGAACCTTCTATGTGGCACAGTACCAAATGTTTTCGAAAAAGCCAGATACATGACATCCTAACCCCGATCCAGACTAGAACTAATCTACTTATGAAAGTGTCAGGGCTAGGCGGCGCTCAGCCTGCAGGGAGCAACGTTCTGTAGCAGCTGATCAGCGAATCCAACCCTGATAGGCAGTCTGCTGGCAGCTCCATGAGTGACAGAGGTCCAGCCACTCCGGACAGGGGGCATGTTACACCAGCCAATGGGAGGACCCGGAAGCTGCTCCAATCAACTGCAGGGGCGTTATCCGGGAATCACATTTAAACTCCCTGAAGGCTGAGTGCTGCGCCTGTGATATTTCCTGGCTGCATTGTTCCCTCGAGTTTTGTATTGTGCTGTTTACTTGTGTACCAGACCCCAGCGCTTGGGCTGCGGACACCCTGGCACTTCTATGTCCCACTTACCTCACCACGCTCCTGTTTCCGTCCCGGGGCGCCGCCTAGTGCGCGCGCGCGGCTCTTCAGGAAAATTTAAAGGGACAGTGCGCCCTGCCTCTTCCCTAGTTTTTTCATATACTGCCTCTTCCCTAGCACGTTGCCGAGTTGATAGTGCCCTGTGCCTAGAGAGGAAGCGTTCCAGAGAGTCTTGTTTGTTCTACCATGTACCGTACCTTCTGCCTCCGTCCCTCGACCACGAATCATAGCCGCCTGTCTCGACCTTCTGCCCGTCCCCGACTACGAACCACTGCCGCCTGCAGTGACCTTCTGCCTGTCCCCGACTACGAGCCTGCTTCATGATTCTGTACCGCGCAACACCTCGCCTGCCACCGCAAGCAAGTCACGTCAGGGGTAGCGACCTGGTAGTAATCCGCCGCAGCAAGTCCATCCCGCTTTGGTGAAAACCGGACCTACTTAGACTCTGCTCCCTGGCGTGGCTTACACCATCGCTTGTGGTGGATCAGAGGATCCACTCCCAAATCAGTTACACTCGGCTTGTTTACTTACCTCGACTTGTCATCAGTTTTTGTACCTCACTCCCGTTTGGCTTTTGACCCCGGCTTGTTTACGTTTCTCCCTCTGGGTCTGATTCGTGGCTACGTTTCTTATTTGCTGTTGACCCGGACTGTTTGACCTTTCTTCCTCCTGACGGCCCCAGCACTCTAACAGCGCAGGGACTGTCGCCCAGTTGTCTTCTGCCGCTTAGGTAGGCACGTCAAGTAGGCAGGGACAGTGGGCTGGGTTCCAGTTAGGGCTCACTGTACCCCCAATGACGTGACATTATCACAGGCCAAAACCGTCACTGCTCTCTACTCACTATGAACCCCATGACAGCTCTGGTAGAGCAGATGCTGGGGCTTACCCAGGTAGTTCAGGATCTGGCATTGCGGGTACAACAGTAGGAGACTTTCTCAAGTCTGAGTGTCTCTGCGCTACCTCCACTGTTCTGTCTAGCGGGGTTGAAAGAATATTGCCAGATAGCCACGTATGCAATGCTTGTTGTAATAGTGCCATCCGCTGGCCAAAGTTGTACAGTGCTTTATATAAGTGTTACAGATCCACCTTAAGACTGCAGAGAATTCTGGGAGAATGATGTCACAGGTAAAGTGCATGCTGGGAAGAAGACCATTTCAGAGCAGAATCTGGACAGTCAGTCACTCTCCACTGCTCTCCTGTGCACACTCATCTTCATCCATTTTCTCGGACGTAGCATAGCTGGTAAGAGTTTGATCAGTATGCTGTGATGTTAGTGTGTTATAAAAACTGTTAATAGTTAGAGTGCAGTTATTATCCGGGTACATCATGTATTGTCTATGCCATGTGCTCACATGTTTAGGCAGCCATGTTTCTTGCCATGTGCTCCTGTACTAAGAGTGTACTATAAATGTCATTATCATGCTGTCATGCTGATCACTGACATCTGTGTTTTCTGCATTGTTTGTAGTTTTACCGCATAATTCTTCCTGTCAACGCCATGTCTTATCCATTAACTCACGTTCAAGCTGTTCACTAATAAAAAGAGTTAAAAGTTCAGAACAAAGTTTGGATTTATTGGAAACATAGGAGAAGTCTTGGCTGGATGGCGGAATACACACAGTGACCACGTGTAAGAAGACAGAACAGTAAAACAGCTGCTAGTCACAAGCGATAGTGGATCAGACTATACGGAGCCGCCATCACTCACATAGTCATACGCAAGACTATTGTAGCGGCTGCCATATTGTCGCAAGGACGAGTGAGCATCCACCAGCAAGGGCAGCGCAATCCAGGCTACGCTGATATGGGCTCCTATCCAGATTGCAGTCCGCAACCAGACACACAATGTCTGCTAGCCAAGCATCTTCACTCAGGACAAGGTCCTATGCAAGCCGCTCTAGCAAGACTTCAATAAAGGAAATGGCTGCTCTCGCTCGTGCTGAAGCCGAAGCCGCAAAAGTAAAATCATCCTTTGCAGCGCAAGAAATGCAATTAAAGAAACAGAGAGCATACCTAGAAGCGTCTCTGGAAAGACTTGCCGCAGACAAAGAATCAGCAGCCGCAATGGCCAAAGCAGAGTTCCTGGAAGCTGTGGAATCCTCCGGATCTGAGAAACGCAGCAGCGTACTTGTGTCAGACCTAGAGCATCAGGATACAGAACAGCGCGTCTCAAAATACGTCCACCAGCATTCCAGAACAGATGACAACCATCACCAACTTCATCAACCAGCCTACACAGATTACCAGAGATCCTACCTGGAACCACAGTCAGGGCCGCCGATAGGGGGGGTACAACTAGTACTCCCGTACCGGGCCCGGCCAGAATGTGAAGCAAGAGGGGGCCCGCCGCCGACGGCAGGTACCGCCCCCTTGCTTCATTATAATGGTAGAGAGAAGAGGCCGCAGGCCTTTTCTCCCTACCATGATATATCCCCCACTGCGCCCCGGCGCTGCAGTGGTGGAGTGCAGGGGCCCGGCGCAACTAAGGTGGAGAGGAGGGGTCCAGCGCTATTGAGGGGGAGGGGCCCGGCGCTGCGAGTCACGCTGCGCACCATACTGATCTCTATCATTAACTTACTTCTTCAGAGCGCAGCAGCTCGCGACTGAGCAGCCGGGCGGCCCCTCCTCCTTCCTCCGGCCGTGGGCGGGCCTTACTGATTCAAATGATCGCGCTTCCTGCCCACGGCCGGAGGAAGGAGGAGGGGCCGCCCGGCTGCTCAGTCGCGAGCTGCTGCGCTCTGAAGAAGAAGTAAGTTAAGTTAAAGTTAATGATAGAGATCACTATGGCGCGCAGCGTGACTCGCAGCGCCGGGCCTCTCCCCCTCAATAGCGCTGGACCCCTCCTCTCCACCTTAGTTGCGCCGGGCCCCTGCACTCCACCACTGCAGCGCCGGGCCACTTACCAGTCCTGTGGGGACCCCTATAAGGCCCATGTAGTTTCGGCGGCCCTCATAAGGCCCCTGTAGTTTTTGGGGGGCCCATTCAAGGCCCCTAAATGTTGTGGGGCCCCCTGAAGGTTGTGGGGGCCCCATTCAAGGCCCATAACTGTTTTGGGGCCCCCACAAACTACAGGGGCTTTATGGGGGCCCCACTATATACAGGGGCCTTATAGGGGCCCCACAATATACATGGGCCTTATGGGGGCCTGGGCCCCCACAGGACTGGGAAGTGGCCCGGTGCAACTGAGATGGAGTGGTGGGTCCCGGCACTTATGAGGGGGAGTGGAGGGGCCCGGCGCTACTGAGGGGGAGTGGCCCACTCTGCGAGTCGCACTGTGCGCCATAGTGATCTATTTCAAGGGGCCAGTAGCGCCGGGCCAATTGCCAGTCCTGTGGGGGCCCCCATAAGTCCCCTGTAGTTTGTGGGGCTCCCATAAGGCTGCTGTAGTTTGTGGGGCCCCCATAAGGCCCCTGAGGTTTGTGGGGCCCCCATAAGGCCCCTATAGTTTTTGGAGCTCCCATAAGGCCCTTGTAAGTTGTGGGGCCCCCATAAGGCCCCTGTAGGTTGTGGGGCCCCCATAAGTCCCCTAAATGTTGTGGGGCCCCCATAAGCCCCCTGAAGTTTGTGGGACCCCCATAAACCCTCTGAAGGTTGTGGGCCCCCCATAAACCCTCTGAAGGTTGTGGGGCCCCCATAAATCTTCTGAAGGTTGTGGGGCCCCCATAAACCCCCTGAAGGTTGTGGGGGCCCCATTCATGGCTCCTGAATGTTGTGGGGCCCCGCTCATGGTCCTGGAAATTTTTGGGGCCCCGTTAAATTTTCCTCCATATGAGGGCCCACTCGAGTTCTCCCTCTACTAACGGGTACCTTCTACCTGGCTACCTACCTACAGAGACCCACTATCTACTTACCTATGGGGGTCCCTATAAAACTAGCTACCAAGGCACCAAAGGGGTAATTATTACTATGTGGGGAACTATGGATGGGGAGTTTGTTCATAGGGAGATGTGTACAGGTGGGATTGTGAGTCTCAGGTGTTTGTGTTGTGAATTCTGCAGGGACGAGTGGTGTCCAGGACCGGATGGAGAAGAAAAGGGAAAGTGAATGACTTATCAGACGACGTCACCTGTGAGTCACTAAATATAACTGTACTGTGTGCACTTGTATCAAACATTATGTATGAAAACTGTCTAGGTGTAAGACTTTCTTTGTTGCTCATAGCAACCAATCAGAGCGCCCCTTTATAGTGCTCTGGAAAAATGTAAGGGGCGCTCTGATTGGTTGCTATGAGCAACAAAGAAAGTCTTAGACCAAGACAGTTTTCATACATGTCCCTCTATATGGTCATTGAATCGTGTAATATTGGTCTTATTGTGATGGATTATATTCAGTAACAGTATTGTGCCATTATTCTGCATCTTTGGAGTTATGTGGTGATGATGTGGCGGTATTATTTGGTCTTTGTATATTGTGGTTATATTGGTAATATCGGCCTTAGTATGCTGGTTTGGTCAGTAACATCATAGTGATATTAGTCACCATATGTAGTGATATGTGGCGGTACTATTCGGTCTTTGTATATTGTTGGGTTATATTGGACTGGGTATACTGGTTTGGTCAGTAACATAGTGGTGACACACGTTGATCATGCAGTGTTATTTGCTGGCCCTTGTATAAGTACTCATTACTGCAATATAAACTGTATGTTGTAGAATTCAACAAGAACTAAATCCAAAGACAATGGCGCAATTGCATTTTTTTTTTCTGGAGTTGGTTGGCAGTGGTTGCTGGGCGTGGTTGTTAGGTACGGAGCGATGGTGTTGACAGGGGCCGGGGTTGACAGGGGGCAGGGTTGATGGGGGGCCCAGGTGTTTTAGCTGTAGGGGGCCCCAAAATTTCTGATGGCAGCCCCGACCACAGTGCCTCAAGCAGGAAGGTGTGCAACAAAGCGACAACAACTACAACCGCCATTCTGCTGAACAGAAGATACGGCCTTCGCCCCCCATTAAAGGGACACCCCTTGCTTCAGAACGGTATTATACAGACTATCCTAAGCCAGAAGCCCCTAAAAGGTATGATGATACACCTTACACACACCATGACAATGGCACACCAGCTCGTATAGACACTAACCAGGCCTCCATGAACTTTGCTAAATTCCTTGCGAAACGGGAGCTAGTTACAAAGGGACTTGTAAAGTTCAATGATCGTCCTGAGAGTTACCGAGCATGGCGTACCTCCTTTCAGAATGCCATCAGAGGTTTAGACCTTTCCTGTAGCGAGGAATTAGACCTCCTGGCAAAGTGGCTTGGAAGCGAGTCTGCTGAACACGCTAAAAGACTCAGAGACATTAACATAAACTACCCTGTCACAGGCTTAAGGATGGTGTGGGAGAGACTTGATGGATGCTATGGGTCCATAGAAGCGGTAGAAGATGCTATATATAAGAGACTCTATAACTTTCCCAGAGTAGCAAACAAGGGCTACCAGAAGCTCAGAGAGCTGAGTGACTTGTTAATGCTGGTACTGGTTGCTCAGGCAGAAGGTGATCTACCAGGGTTAGCGTTCCTAGACACCGCCAGGGGTGTTAATCCAATTGTACAAAAGCTTCCTTATAACTTGCAGGAGAAATGGATTATGCACGGTTCTCGTTATAAACAGACTCATAATGTACCATTTCCTCCTTTCAAAGTGTTTGTAGATTTTGTTACTGAACAGGCGAGAATCAGAAATGATCCCAGTTTTGATTTTGCTATGTCATGTAACACTGCCCCTGATGTCAAACCTCATAAAACACCAGTGGCAGTCCACAAAACTAATGTTACTTCCTCAGGTTTTCCTTACAGGGCCTCTAAGTCCCCCCAAGAGGATAACAGCCCTATGGACCTCAGCAAGCATTGTCCCCTACACAAGAAACCGCATCCTCTACTAAAATGCAGAGCCTTCAGGGAGAAGCCTCTAGAGGACCGCAAGAGTTTCCTCAAGGAGAACAACATCTGCTTCAGGTGCTGCACAACAACATCGCACTTCGCCAGGAACTGCGAGGCCAGTGTGAAATGCACAGAGTGTGGCAGCACAGAACACAACACAGCTCTACACCCTGGACCGCCCTCACAGGTACCATCACAGGCTGAAGAGTGTGTTAGAAAGCAGACAGACACCGACGTAGAAGACACCCAGATAGTCACCTCTCAGTGTACGGAGATAGGCAAGGGACTTGTAGGAGGAAGGTCCTGTTCTAAAATCTGCCCTGTCAGAGTCTACGCAGCAGGCCACAGAGGAAAGGCAATCAAGATATATGCAATCTTAGTCGATCAGTGCAACAGGTCTTAGCTAAGTCCACCTTCTTTGGCACCTTTGGCATCAAAGGGCCCAGCTCTTCCTACTCCTTAAGGACATGTGCAGGTACTGTCGAGACGGCGGGGAGGAAGGCAACCGGGTACAATGTTGAGTCCATGGATGGCCAAACCTGTTTGTCTCTGCCAACCATACTGGAATGCAATTAGATTCCCCAAAACAGGTCAGAGATACCTACACCGGATGTAGCTGCATTTCACCCCCATTTGAAGCGTATAGCTCATCTCATACCAGAGCTAGACCCAGAGGCACCGATTGTATTACTCCTTGGGAGAGATATACTACGAGTCCATAAGGCTAGAGTGCAGATTAATGGTCCTCAGAATGCTCCATACGCACAGAGACTAGACCTAGGATGGGTCATCATAGGAGATGTCTGTCTAGGAGGAGCACACAAGCCGACCTCAGTCAACAGTATGCTCACTAGTACACTTGAAAATGGACGTCCTTCTCTCTTCCAACCTTGTCAGAGTAGTTTCCTGGTAAAGGAGTTCCCACACAGAGATTCCCTACCTTGCCCGTTCACAGACCCTTCATGTGAAGACCACGCTTGTGACGGTGAGCAAGACCACATAGGGTGCACAGTTTTCCACAGAACAAGAGAAGACAACAGGGTAGCGATGTCCATAGAAGACAGGCTGTTCTTGGACATAATGGATCGAGAAATAGTAAAGGATGAGTCAAAAAGTTGGATTGCACCTTTGCCATTTAAACCCCAGAGACCACGCTTACCCAACAACAGAGAAAGTGTTTATGGTCGATTTGTCTCTCTCAGACAGAAACTCCAGAGGTCACTAGAGACAAGACAACACTTCTTCGCCTTCATGGAGAAGATATTCCAGAACCATCATGCAGAGATTGCACCAGCGCTTCAAGACTCTGAAGAGTGTTGGTACCTACCCGTATTCGGCGTTTATCATCCAAAGAAACCAGGTCAGATAAGAGTAGTATTTGACTCAAGTGCAAGGTGCGAAGGTGTCTCACTCAATGATGTCCTACTGTCAGGCCCAGACCTCAACAACAGACTTCTAGAAGTGCTTCTACGTTTCCGCAGAGATGCTGTGGCATTTATGGCTGATATACAACAGATGTTCCACTGCTTTCTCGTCAAAGAAGAACACAGAAACTTCTTGAGGTTCTTCTGGTACCGTGACAACAACCCCTGTAAAGACATCATAGAGTACCGGATGAGAGTGCACATCTTTGGAATCATTCCTTCCCCAGCAGTCAGATGCTAGATCCTTCGTGGAAAAGGACTTCTATGTTGATGACTGCTTGAAATCCACACCCACTAACGAGGCAGCAATCAGTCTTCTCAAAAGGGCTCAAGAAATGCTTGCTCTATCCAATTTGAGGTTGCACAAGATTGCTTCCAGCAGCCGAGAACTTATGGAGGCCTTTCCCTCTCAAGACCACTCAGCAGATCTAAAAGACTTGGATCTAGGCTGTGACTCCCTTCCTATGCAAAGGAGCCTTGGGTTGCTCTGGGATCTAAAGGCAGATGCTTTCACCTTCCAAGTCAACAAGGAAGAAAAGCCCTTCACACGCAGAGGTGTCCTGTCTGCCATAAACAGTTTATACGATCCTCTGGGATTCGTAGCTCCTGTCACTATCCAAGGTAAATGGATGTTAAGAGACTTCACCCAAGACACAGCTGACTGGGATGACCCGCTCCCCACGGAGAAAAGAGACTTGTGGGCAAGTTGGAAGAAGTCCTTGGAAGCTTTGTCCAGCCTTCATGTGACACGACCGTATGCTTCCGTGCCATCTACAGAAGTCAAAATGCAAAGACTTTGTATCTTCTGTGATGCCTCAGTCAAAGCGATTGCAGCAGTGGCATATTTAAAAACTATAGATGTCAAAGACCAATGTCATATAGGACTCGTTATGAGCCGGACAAAATTGGCGCCACTCCGTGAACACACAATTCCCAGATTGGAACTCTGTGCTGCTGTGCTTGCAGTGGAGTTGGCTGAACTCATAACAACAGGACTGAACCTGGAACTCAAGGAAGTTGAGTTCTACACAGACAGCAAGGGGGTCCTAGGATACATCTGTAACGAAACACGACGCTTTTATGTCTATGTCAGCAACAGAGTGCTGAGGATCAGGAGATCCACTAGTCCCAAACAGTGGCATTATGTACCCACGCATCATAATCCAGCGGACCACGCAACCAGATCTGTTGCACCGAACCACCTGAAAGACACAACATGGTTTACGGGTCCTGCATTCCTGAACCGTTCAACGTCTTGCACTATCGAACCTGACACGTTTGAACTGATAGAGCCAGATGACGACGAAGAAATCCGCCCTCAAGTATCTGTTCTACGTACAGTGACATCTGAACACTGCCTCCAATCCCATCGTTTCAGCAGGTTCTCAACCTGGAAGTCGCTTGTCCGTGCTATCGCTTGTTTAATTCACATAGCTCAGACTTACAAGTCGACATTACCTGAGGAACAAGAATCCTGCAAGGGTTGGCATCACTGCAAACATGCTTTCACCGTTCCCAACCTAGAAAGATCCAAGAACTTGATATTTCACATCATACAACGTGAATGTTATGCTAAAGAACTAGACAACCTGAACAAAGGGCAACCTGTTTCTAAAGACAGTACTTTGAGAAAGCTCGACCCAATTATCGACCAAGATGGGCTGCTCAGAATTGAGGGCCGTCTTCAAGAAGCCAAAGTGGAATTTATGGAGAAACATCCTTTAATAATTCCAGGACATCATCATGTCACAACTCTGCTTGTACAACATCACCACATCCAAGTAAAGCACCAAGGCCGATTGTTTACCGAAGGGAGCCTACGAGCTGCTGGACTATGGATAGTTGGAGCCAGGAGATGTGTGAGCAAACTCGTCTTCAACTGTGTTACTTGTCGCAAACTTCGTGGCACATCTCAGTACCCAAAGATGTCCATTCTCCCATCTGACAGACTTAGTACGGATCCTCCCTTCGCCAACGTTGGTCTGGATACATTTGGTCCTTGGACTGTGGCTACACGGCGCACTAGGGGAGTCCATGACAGTGCAAAGCGGTGGGCTGTGATGTTTACTTGCATGTCCAGTAGAGCTGTCTATGCCATGTGCTCACATGTTTAGGCAGCCATGTTTCTTGCCATGTGCTCCTGTACTAAGAGTGTACTATAAATGTCATTATCATGCTGTCATGCTGATCACTGACATCTGTGTTTTCTGCATTGTTTGTAGTTTTACAGCATAATTCTTCCTGTCAACTCCATGCCTTATCCATTAACTCACGTTCAAGCTGTTAACTAATAAAATGAGTTAAAAGTTCAGAACAAAGTTTGGATTTATTGGAAACATAGGAGAAGGTTTAGCTGGATGTTGGAATACACACAGTGACCACGTGTAAGAAGACAGAACATCCCCCTCCTGTGGAGCCTCCTATCCAGTTGCCTGACAGGTTCTCAGGCAACAAGAAGGCTTTTCTGACATTTAGGGAGGGATGTCGTCTGTATTTTAGGCTCTGCCCATGTACCTCAGGCAATGAGAAGCAGAAAGTGGGAATAGTTATGTCCATACATGCCAACTCTCCCGTTTTTGGCGGGGGGGTGCCGCTATTTGGGGTCCCCTCCCGCCCTCCCGGGGGAGTTGGCATTCCTCCCGCCACCTGCAGGCGGCGGGGGTCCTTTAAATTACCGCGGCGCAAGAGTAGCGCTGGTGCGCTACTCTTGCGCCGCCGGACCGCTCCTACAGGCGGGTGAAGCGGCCGCAGCGGCCGCTCACCCGCCCGCGGTCTCACTGTGCGGGGAGGAGGCAGGAGGGATCGCTCCCTCCTCCCCCTGTATGTGCGGCGCCGGTGTGTGCGCCGCAATACAGGTCAGCGGCGCAGGGGGAAGTGACGCGCGGCTGCTCTCACTTCCCCCTGCGCCGCTGAGGAGATCGGCCGGAGCGGCCGTGCTGCAGGAGCCTGGTAAGGTAAGTGGATTTTATTATTTTATTTTTATTAGCTTTAGGGGGCTCTACCTGGCTAACAGAGAGGGCAACTACCTGGCAACAAAGGGGGCACTACCTGGCAACAGAGGGGGCACTACCTGGCAACAAAGGCGGCACTTACCTGTCAACAGAGGGGGGCGCTACCTGGCAACAGATGGGGGCACTACCTGGCAACAGAGGGGACATCTACCTGGCAACAGAGGGGGCACTACCTGGCAACAAAGGGGGCACTACCTGGCTAACAGATGGGGGCACTACCTGGCTAACAGATGGGGGCACTACCTGGCAACAGAGGGGGCACTACCTGGCAACAGAGGGGACATCTACCTGGCAACAGAGGGGACATCTACCTGGCAAACAGATGGGGACATCTACCTGGCAAACAGATGGGGACATCTACCTGGCAACAGAGGGGGCACTACCTGGCAACAGAGGGGACATCTACCTGGCAACAGAGGGGACATCTACCTGGCAAACACTGGGGACATCTACCTGGCAACAGAGGGGGCACTACCTGGCAACAGAGGGGACATCTTCCTGGCAACAGAGGGGACATCTACCTGGCAAACAATGGGGACATCTACCTGCAACCAATGGGGGCACTACCTGGCTAACAGATGGGGCACTACCTGGCTAACAGATGGGGTACCTACCTGGCTAACAATGGGGGCACCTACCTGGCTAACAAAGGGGGGCATCTACCTGGCTACAAATTTGGCTCTACCTGGCAAACAGATGGGGGCACCTACCTGGCTGACAATGGGGGCACCTACCGGCCTGAAGGGGCACTACCTGGTTATGGGGGCTACTACCTGGCTATAAGGGCATCTTCCTGGCTTTCTTCCAAAGCCTTATGCATTAGTGGATGGGTGGGCTTTTGAAGGGGCGTGGCATACCGACAAGATGGGCGTGTCCACGCAAATTTTTGCCGCGGCGCGCTACGCGCGCCGCCCACTACAGTCTCCTGCTTTTTCATTTTCGAAAGTTGGCAACTATGGTTATGTCCCTACTTCAGGGTCCCCCTCAGGAGTGGGCATTTTCGTTACTGCCTGATTCGCCAGTACTGTCTTCCGTGGACAGGTTCTTTGTCTCTTTAGGCATACTTTTTGATGACCCTGATAGGGAAGCTTTAGCCAAGGTTCAGCTGACCACATTAAGGCAGGGTCAAAGGACTGTGGAGGAGTTTTGCTCTGAATTTCATCGCTGATGCATTCCGTCTGGGTGGAACGATCCAGCTCTTAGATGCCAGTTTAGATTAGAGTTAGCTGACCATGTGAAGGATTTATTGGTGGCTTACCTTACCCCTGGTACTTTAGATGAGGCGATGGCACTAGTCGTTCATCTGGACAGACATTTTAGGGAGAGACGTCAGGAAAAGACTCCTCCTCCGGTGGTCCACACCATGGTCACCTCTACACCCGTTGTTTCCGATTTAAACCCAGAGGAGCCCATGCAAGTGGGGGGCTTCTTCTGCGACTTCTGCTAGTGACCGTAAGACTACTCGTCGCACCCAGGGGTTGTGCTTCTACTGGGGCGAAGATGGACACGGCATTCGGGAGTGCTCCAAACGGAAGACCTGGCCGGAAAAACTCCAGCGCCTAGGTGATTTTCAGGAAGGTCACCTAGGCAAACAGGTATTTCCTATTGTATCCAAAAAGTTGCTGCTCCCAGTTAAGATCTCATATTTATCTCTGTCTAGTTCTGGGAATGCTTTTGTGGATTCTGGGTCAGCTTCCAATTTTGTAAACGCGTCCCTCGCCAAACGTCTGGGCCTACCTTGGAGGCCTCTCTCTGAGTCCCTGCGGGTTGTGGCAATTGACTTTACTCCGGTTACAAAGGGCACAATCCAACATTGTACTCCTGAGCTGGAGATGGTGGTAGGATCTACAGATACTGAGAAATGTATTCTATTTATCATGGAGGGGCTGATCGCTGATGTGGTTTTGGGGCTGCCCTGGCTTCAGAAACATAACCCGGTGTTTAACTGGAATTCAGGAGAATTAATCAAGTGGGGACAACAGTGTGCTGACAGATGTCTCTCTGTCATACTAGGCAATACAGAAGTAAAATGGGTTCCTGTTTTCATTCGTGACTTTGCTCAAGTATTTTCTCAGAAACAGTCGGAGGTACTACCCCCTCATAAATCTTACGACTGTGCTATTGACCTATTGCCCGGAATGAAGTTTCCTAAGAGGAGGATATATAAGCTTACAGAAGGGGCATATCCGACCTTCTGTGTCCCCTATGGGTGCAGGGTTTTTCTTATAGGGAAAAAGGATGGAGGCCTCCGTCCATGCATAGACTACCGTGAACTTAATAAGATAACAGTAAAAAAACAGTATCTCTTACCCTTGATTCCTGATCTGTTCAATCGAATCCAGGGAGCAAAGTGGTTTTCCAAGTTAGACCTGAGGGTGGTCTATCACCTCATCCGTATCCGAGAAGGGTCATTTTGAGTATCTGGTGATGCCATTTGGGTTGTGTAATGCTCCTGCGGTCTTCCAGAATCTGGTTATTGATGTTTTCCGAGAACTCGTTGGTTGTTGTATGGTCGTTTACCTGGATGACATTTTAATCTATTCGAAAGATTGGTCATAACACGTTAAACACGTACGACAAGTATTGCAAATCATGAAGGAGAACATTTTGTTTGTCAAGCTTGAAAAATGTGTTTTTGGAGTGCAGGAGGTACCTTTTCTTGGGTACATCCTGACTCCTAACTCATTCTGTATGGACACCTGTAAAATTCAAGCTATTCTCGATTGGGTCCACCCTTCGTCCCTGAAGGCCCTACAGCGATTCCTAGGGTTTGCTAATTACTATCGTAAATGTATTCGCAATTTTTCTGTCTTAGTTCGGCCGTTGACTGACATGACCAAGAAGGGGGTAAAGTTCAGTAACTGGCAACCTGAGGCTATAGAGGCGTTTGAGAAACTTAAGCAGTGTTTTGTATCAGCTCCTGTGTTGATTCAAGCAGATCATACCAAACCCTTCGTAGTAGAGGTTGATGCTTCTGAGTATGGTGCAGGGGCGGTCCTGTCTCAGGGATCAGCTACTATGACTAACCTCCGCCCTTGTGCCTTCTTTTCGCGTAAATTTTCCTCAGCTGCAAGGAATTATGACGTTGGGAATCAGGAGTTATTGGCTATTAAATGGGCCTTCGAGGAATAGCGCCACTTCCTCGAAGGTGCCCAGTATCAAGTCACGGTCCTTACCGATCATAAGAACCTTACCTTTTTAGAGAATGCTAAAAGGTTGAATCCACATGAGGCGTGTTGGGGACTATTTTTTACACATTTCAACTTTGTTGTTACTTACAAACCAGGTTCTAAGAATGTTAAAGCTGTTGTGCTGTCTTGAAGTTTCTGTGCCAGCCACACTTCCCAGGAGGATCCGGTACCTATATTGCCCAAGGAGACTGTTGTCTCAGATATTTCCCCTGATTTGGCCACTGAGATTAAGTCCCACCAGGATATGAGACCTGTCAATTGTCCTGTTCTGAAGGTCTTTGTCCCCACTTAGCTACGGCTACGATTATTAAAAGAATTTCATGATTCTGTTTTATCTGGACATCCGGGAGTGTCTGGCACAAAGAGGCTGATTTCTCGTATTTACTCTTGGCCGTCATTGTCTCGTGATGTTGAGGCCTATGTGGCATCTTGTGAAGTCTGTGCTCGGCCGAAGTTTCCCATAACTCGTCCTCCTGGCGAACTTTGCCCTCTACCTATACCTGAACATCCGTGGATCCATATTTCCATGGATTTCATGACGGACATTCCTCCTTCAGAGGGCAAAACGGTTATTTGGGTGGTAGTGGACCGTTTCAGCAAAATGTGCCATCCTGTTCCTTTAAGGGGGTTACCGTCATCAAAAAAACTTGCTGAACTGTTTATTAAACATATTGTCAAACTGCATGGGTTACCGGAGAATATTGTTTCTGACAGAGGGGTTCAGTTCGTGTCTCGGTTTTGGAGAACCCTTTGCAAGGCTCTGGCTATCACCCTGTCCTTCTCCTCTGCCTTCCACCCAGAGACTAACATCCAGAAGAAAAATTCCGATAGGCGGCTTCTTTGCTCTAGAGGGTTTGCTGTTGGGGATAGAGTATGGTTATCCACCCGAAATCACTCCACGATTTGTAGGTCCATATGTGGGTCAGGAGGTCATTAACCCGGTAGCATATCATCTTAAATTACCCTCTTCTCTCCGTATACACAATGTGTTCCATCGTGCACTTCTTAAGAGGTATATTCAGCCTGTGACTCCGCCCTCTAGACCTCCTCCTCCAGTTTGTATAGAGGGGGGAGTTAGAATATGAAGTCGCCCGGATCTTGGACTCCCGTAAAGTCCAAAGGTCACTGCAGTATCTGGTCCATTGGAAGGGTTCTGGTCCTGAGGAGAGATCATGGGTTCCGACGAATTCCATCCATGCCAATCACCTTATAAGGGAGTTCCAGGAGTCTCGCCCAGACAAACCCATACCGGGGAAGGGTCCAGTGGCCCCTCCTAAAAGGGGGGGGTACTGTCAGGGCTAGGCGGTGCTCAGCCTGCAGGGAGCAATGTTCTGTAGCAGCTGATCAGCGACCTTGATAGACAGTCTGCTGGCAGCTCCATGAGTGACAGAGGTCCAGCCCCTCCGGACAGGGGGCGTTTCAAACCAGCCAATGGGAGGACCCGGAAGCTGCTCCAATCAGCTGCAGGGGCGGTATCCGGGAATCACATTTAAACTCCCTGAAAGCTGAGTGCTGCGCCTATTATATTTCCTGGCTGCCTTGTTCCCTCGAGTTTTGTATTGTACTGTTTACTTGTGTACCAGACCTCGGCTTGTTTACGTACCTCGGCTTGTCATCTGATTTTGTACCTCGCTCCCGTTTGGCTTTTGACCCCGGCTTGTTTACGTTTATCTCCCTGGTTCTGATTTGTGGCTTTGGTGTTCCCGTTTTGGTATTGACCCGGACTGTCTGACCTTTCTTCCTCCTTATGGCCCCAGCAATCTAGCAGCGCAGGGACTGTCGCGAAGTTGGCGTCTGCCGCTTAGGGCAGCACGTCAAGTAGGCAGGGACAGTGGGCTGGGTTCCAGTTAGGGCTCACTGTACCCCCCTTGACGTGACAGGAAGTTGATGAAATTAGTTTGACATGACCGGTCTTTCATAAATCCATGCTGTAACAGAGTTATATATTTATTTTCAATGAGATACTTCAGTATGGCATCTGTTAGAAAACCTTCAAACAATTTATCTACAACAGATGTTAAACTTACCAGCCTATAGATTCAAGGATCACTTTTTGACCCCTTTTTGAATATTGGTACCACATTTGCCATGTAACAATCCTTTGGGACATGCCCAATTACTATACAATCCATAAATATTAAAAATTGGGATCTGTCCATCACATTACTCAATTCCCTTGGGACACGGTGGTGTATACCATCAGGACCTGGTGATTTGTCTATTTTAATCTTCCTATGGCAGAGCTGCACTTCTTCCTGAGTTAGACCAGAAGCATTTAAGGTAGAGTTTACCCCATCCCTCTGTGCATCAACAGAAAGATCATTTTCCTCAATAAATACGGTGGAGAAAAAAAAAAGTTTAATAGGTTTGCTTTCTCCTCACCACCCTCTACAATACCTCCCTCACTACTTTTTAAAGGGACAATATTTTCAGTTTAAATTTTTTGACTATTTATGTAGTTAAAAAATATTTTGGGGTTAGTTTTACTCTATTTGTCTGCCTTTCTGTTTCCAGCTTTGCAGTCTTTATCTTTAACTTTTTAGTGGCTCTTCACTACCTTCTTGTTTAAATAGCTGAAATACTTTATTTTTTTATTTATTGCCTCCTTTACATCTCTGTTGACCCACATTGTTTTGTTCCTGTTTCTACTCACTTTATTTCCATAAGATATGTACGTCTCACAGTGGGCACATAAGATGTTTTTAACAATCTCCCATTTATTGTCTGTTCTGTTATTTTTGAAGAGTTTGTCTCAGTCAATGTGATTAAGGGCCTCTCTAAGCAGATTAAATTCGCCTTCTGAAATTCAATGTTTTTGTGGCTCCTTGACAAAATACTCTATTGAAGGATAATTTGAAATTTATTATGTTTATTTATTATTTCTTAGGTGCCCTCCAACCTAAGCCTTTGTTACTCTGTCAGGTCTATTAGTCAATATTAAGTCCAGAAAGGCCTTCCCGCTAGTTGGCTCCTGCACCAGATGGGACAGGTAACTATCTTTAGTTATTGACAAATACCCATTTTCTGTATGAGAGCCACAGGTTTCAGTTTCCCAGTTTATGTCTGGGTAGGTGAAGTCGCTCATAATAACAATCTCATTGTGATTAGCTGCCTCATTTGTTTGCTAGAGGAGTATATCTTCCATAGGTTCAGTTATATTTGGTGGATTAAAGCAGACCCCTAATAGAATTTTTTTTATTATTATTCCCTTCATGTATATCTACCCTTAATGACTCCACCTGTTCATTTCCTGTATCTATATCTTCCTGTAGTGTTGGCTTCATTCAGGATTTTATATAAAGACATAGACCTCCCCCCGACGATTTTTTGTGATCTCTTCTAAACAAACTGTAACTTTGTAAGTCAACCGCCTAGTCATAGCTCTCATCTAGCCATGTCTCTGTTATCCCCACTATGTCATATTTTTCTTCGGACATTATTTTAGTTCATTTATTTTGTTGGCGAGTCTCCTGGCATTGGTCAGCATGCAATGTAGAGTCTTTTTGGTTTTCATTCTTTTAACCCTGTCTTGATTAACTATTAAAATCCCTCCCTCCACTTTGCCCCCTAATTTATTACTAAAACCCAGCTCTCTAACTTCACTATCTTGCATGCTATATATTTAGTTGCTCTCCACAGTTTCCCCCAATATATCTACCCCCTACCATTAAGGTGCCGCCCATCACTAGCATAGAGTCGGTGGCCAGGACAGAAGTCAGCCCAGTTCTTCAAAAACCCAAATCCCTCTTTCCTACATCAATTGTTGAGTCACTTATTTACTTTCCTAATCTCCCGCTGCCTCTCTGGCGTGGCCCGTGGTACAGATAGCATTTCTGAAAATACTAACTTGGAAGTCCTTGCCTTGAGATTTTGACATAAGCCCCTGAAATAATTTTTAGGGACACTCCACCTAACTTTGTCATTGGTGCCAATGTGCACCATGAAAGCTGCCTTTTCACCAGCCCCACCAGTAATCTGTCATCCCAATCTGCGATATGTCAAACTCAGGCTCCAGGAATGCAACATACTGTTCATAATGATCCTGCTCTTTGAAATTGATTGCTGTGGCTGTTCCCCTAATAATTGAGTCCCCAACTAGCAGCACCTGTTTAGCCTGCCTTGCACTCCTATACCCCACCTTACTGGAGCAGACAGGGGAAGTGTCTTGCTGCAAATTTGTTGGGGTGTGCCAGATCAGGACTAGCCTCCTTGACACTCTTCCCTCTACTCCATTTTCTGACTTCACCCAGCTAGCTCCCTCATTTCCCTACACCTCCATGCTGCCATCCTCACCTGCATCTACCCCAGCGAGTGATCCGGGCTTCTAAACATGCAGTGTGCACAGCATTATACACCTTCGAATGGCTGTTGAAGGATTGCATACATTGCATAGGATGTGCACTGGACAGCATTTTCAATCATGGAGCACAATGGGATATTACAAATATCAGAGAACCAAGGTATAGAGGTAGTCTAATTAAATATAATAATACAAAACATTATATATGTAATATTATGTATCTATTGTGAGAGGGCACAAGGGACCATTGTTGATGGAATATATGTGTCACCGATATGCCTGGTGTCGGTGAGGTAAATTGATAAAACGTTTACCACCTATCCGGTGGATATTTGATATGTGTATATGGCTGGAATACCCCCTTTAAACTTGCATACAGACTAACATGTACACCCTGCAACACATTCAAATCACTGTAAAGCACTGGTTATAAAAGGGCAAATGAGTTATCTTCCTAAAGACATATCAATGAAATATCACTTTTTTGTAAGCCATAAGCCTTTTATAGACAATAGTATATTTGATGTGTGTTAATACAATGCACTAACTGTCCATGTCTCCAAAGTGGCTAAGGGGCTGAGGGCACCTCTTACCATGGCATGTCGGACCCTGAACTAATGCCCAAATGGTGACTCTTCCCCTTTCTGCAGTGATAGCAATTTCTAAGGATTTTTTCCACCATAGGATATAAAGTATAGCAACTACATCTCATAGATAGATATTTATGGTAGATATGAATTTGTGTGGGACACTCCCAAGAAAAAACAAAAGTTAAACCATACTTACCAACTCTCCCAAGACTGGCAGAAAAAGGGGAATTTTCCCAGGCTCCCTGGAGAGTTGACAAGTCTACCAGGTCAACTGAATGATGCAGGTGTAGGGTTTGGGGTCTCTCTAAAAACAGCAGTGTGTCATGTTTACTCATGATGTGTATATATGCATATGGTATACATAGAGGGTTAATAATGATGGTGACTACACACTGCAATTAGGAGAATCACAGTGCCGCAGTTAGACTATATAGCTATGAAATCATGCATGGCCTTTCTGAACCTGAGTTTCCTAAAAGGTGAGGGCTAAGAACTTGTGCCCTACTTACTGTCTCCACATGTGTTCAATTGTATTTGTTTATTTTCGTTAGCCAATAATCAATAATATGGGTGTAACGAAAATAAAGAAATAAAAATGAATTCATTGAATTCATATTTATTTGTTTATTTTGGTTACCCCCATATTATTGTTCTTTTATATGAGATCGGTACAACTTGTGAGTTTATAATTTGATTTTTTTTGGCATGTGAGTTTATTTTAAAATTGCATTGAAAAAACCCTAAAGCGTCGCTCGCTCTCCCCTTGGCCAATTTAAACCCCTTTTTAAAATTAGCCCAAACACAAACAGAGTCACTCTATTTCTTTTCCCTATAACTCTATGAGATAAATACTCACCGTGATTGGCTAAGAGGTGGCCCCTTTTTCCCCCCAACCAATCACAGTACTAGAAAATTTCCCCCTTGACAGTAAAACTTTTAGACTCCCCCCCTATCGCGCCCTTCTTTCTCCCCTCAAAATAGATGCACTACATATGATTGGTGGTTATTCGCCCCCCCCGGGGCTAACCCCAACGTCTTTTCTGCCTTTTTTTACCGTATTTTTAATGTCCGCCTTTTATTTGATTGGTCAACTCTACCCCTAGTGTAAAGTTTTTGGCCGCAAAACCAGAAACGTCCTGGGACGGGAATCCACGGGCCCCCCGCGGGCAGAGATGGTAATACCCGCAGGGGTAGCCCAAGTACGGGTGGATGGCTGGACTGGTGGCTGAAAAGGATGCTTGCGCGTAAACAGATTACAGATTCAGAAGGTAACGAATTTTCAGCAGCAGGGCGCAGGGAAAAACTGGGGTCAACACTTTAGAAGCGCAGGGAAGACAGGTGCGCTGGACTGACAGGGTAATGCGACGTTAGCAGAAAACCCTAGGGAACCGAGGGTTAACCTAGCAGGGGTTTCAGCAGCAGAGGTCTAGCTCTAAGGAGGGAAAATGTGCTGAGCG
>JAODAL010013138.1:0-92463 GCA_025379985.1 Phyllomedusa bahiana
ATTTCCTATTTAATTTGACTCTGTGATTTAGGGTTTTTTTGTAAACAAGCTTCCCCCAAGTAAACCCAATTTCCTATTGTGCTCTAACAGGATGCAGCAGTGGCCAAAAACATAAGTCTGTGTGTTATCAGCATCAAAAAGGGCTTGTTTTTCTTTGTTAATGGAAAAAACGCAACCCCCTTTTGAACTGTGTGGGCCCTTTTTCCCTACTATTTAGGCCCTTTTATAAATAATGTCCCTCTAAAAGGTTTTAGCTTGAAAATTCAAAAAAAGATTTGTAATCACTTTTTTTTGTAGACACACCACAAACCTAAACCAGGATGTGTGGCCTGAAGCTGGGTTGGGGAAACAGGGATGGATAGAAAAAAACCCCTTTGAGTGAAAACCTTTTAAAATATAAGATTTTAAATTTATTTTTTTCAATGAATTTAAAAAGAGGGTTTTAACTTAGCTCCCCTAATTTTAAAAATTTAATTTTTTTGCAATTCTCCTTTTAGCCCAAACCTTTAAAAGGGTAATGAAAAAATTGACACGGTTTCTAAAAAACTTTTTTTGAAAAAAATTTCTTTTTTTTTAGGGGTTAAAAAATCCCGGGCCCAAAAAACTATCCAAAACGTTACCGGGTTGCCCCGCCCTTAAAAAAAAAATAAAAAAAAAACCCATTTATCATTAAATTTTTGGGAGCTTTTCAAGTGCTCTTGGGGTTAATTTTTAAATTTTGGATGACAGAATTTTAGTTTAAAAATAGGGTTTTTGGGGGAAACTAACAAATTTTACAAATTTTTTTAATGTAAAAGAAAAAAAAATAGGGGGAAAGAATTCTGTAAAAAAAAACTTACAATTTTTTTATCACTTCTTTCCCCTTTAAAAAAATTCTTTTTAAAATTTAAATTTGGGCGAAAATTTCGCTGAAGTTTTGCGTCCGTAAAGGCTATTTTAATGCAGCCTAAATGTTGTGTACCTTTTTTAAAGAAATTTTTTAGAATAGTTCTAAGGTTTTTTTTTTGTCGCTGTTTTGAAGTTTGGGTGGGAAAAGCGCCCAAATGTGTCCTTTTTTTTTTTGGGGTAGTGTTCGTTGTTTTTTTTTGGGGCTTGTTTTTGGCGTGGTGAGGTGCAAGTAAAAATTTTGAAAAAATTTTGAACTCTCGTTACTATTTTGATCAAAAATTTTAAGCTCCCCACACTTTCAACTGATCTCAAATCGGGCAGTCCTAGCATCTTTAACTCTGAATCGGCCAATCCGCCTCTACTGGGTCAACCGCCCCCATTTTTCAGAGAGAAAAAATAAAAAACACCCAACCTGCAAGCTGCCCTTTTTGACACCCTTGAGAGGGGGCGGGGACAGAAACCCAAAATGGAAGAAAACCCCTTCCTTCCCATATGGTTAAAATCAATGTACCCCAAGTAAAACGATTTTTTGCACACAAAAACATTTCTGAAAAAACTTTATCAAACCTGGGTGCCGCTCAGGGTGCGGCACCAGTAATTTAACATGTACGCACACAGACCGCCGCCGGGGCACATTTCTGCAAAAAGGCAATACACTGGGAAACCCCTAAAAAGCATTTATGCATCTACATACAAAAAAAATTTTTGGACCTCTTCACGTATTGCGTAAAAATTTGGGCCATAGAAATTTGGGTTTTGCCCTCTTTTACAGCGCTTTAAAAAGGGGTCGTGGCTTCTATTTTAAGGCGCATTTAGTTATTGGAAAAAACGTAATGCCCCCTTTTTTGGACATGCTTTAATTTTTGTCTGGGGGCATCTTTTTCGGGCGCATTATTTAAATGACCCCACTTTTAGCCATTTAAAGCGCCCCGATTCGGTTAAATGTCTCCCCCGCAACAACGCACTCTTTTTTTAACCGAGGTAAAGATGGTCAGTGCCCCTTTCCAGCGGGTTCCCCTGATGTACTTGCCATTTGGTTTTCAGAGGTGCGGCACTTCTTTTGGGAGGAATCGTCCCGGTCCTTCCACCTTCACCCGGGCTCCACAACCCGTCAGGGTCAGGCTTCCCAGTCGATTATAGCCCCCCCTTTGAGCCTCCCGAATTTTTTCCCACCTTCAAGACACTCAGCAACGTCTCCTGTTCTGATCCCGCTGAGTTTCCTTGGCTTCTCCCGTGCGCTAAGGGGTAAAAACAACCCTTTTTTGCCCGGGGGGAAGAGATCTTAGTCAGGAGGTATGTTTTTGTGTGTGATTCTGTCTTTTTGGGTTTTTTACGTTGCGTGCAAGTTCTAGCTCTGAATATTTTCCCTTTCTGTTGTGCGCTTCAAAAGGGCTTTTGAACATTCGAATTTTTGTTCAACAATACATATGATTTTTTTTGAATTTTTTTTTTTTCAGGTATTTTCCCAACAGTCGCCTCTGTGGTCGTTTTTTTGGACGTCTGCCCCCGGGTGAGAAGAAGACCTTGGGGTCAAAATTCCCCGGGTTAATGTGAAGGGGTTGAGAATCGCACCATATGAAGTAAAGAAAGGTGGTATATTGTCGCAGGGGGTCAAAAACTTTTGGGTCGGTGTGATCCTGCGGCAAAATATAACTTTGGGTGGTGTGGACGAGGATTTCCCAAATAATTTAAACTCCAAACAAATAGAAGTGTGGGAAAAAAATTATGTCTTTCAGATTGGTGCAGTAAATACCAGCAATTGGATCTGTTTTTGGGTTACATTTGGGTTTTTTTCACCTTGTTTTTGTTGTTTTTTTAATTTAAGGGTATATTTTGACAAAAATTACTAGGACAGAACCCGTTTGGGGGGCATTTTTTTGGGCCTGCATTTCCGGAATCTCCTTTCAAAATTACTGTATTTGCTTAAAAATCATTATGGGGAGTTGCAACTCCAAGTATCCGTTGATACATTTTGTGGTTTGGGTTTTTTGAAAACGTCAACACCCAAAAGTACTGTGTTTCAAAAGCTTTGGCTCATCAAATTTAAACCCCAGTCCCCGGGGTAAAATTTTTTGGCCCCCCCCTCATTTTCAACATTTTGTCCAAAATTTGGGGGAGAAACTTTAAAAAAAGTATGGCAACATTTCACATTTTTAAAACCCCCCAGGTCGCTAAATTTTTAAAAAGTAGTTTCCCTTTTAAAAATCTGTTTTAAATTTCCCTTTTTTTTGGCACCCGTTTGTGTTAGGGTTTGGGACTACATTTTCACACATTCAACAATGTATTGTTGCGTAATTAAAAAAAAATATTCCTTGTGTTGGGCATTGCCGTACATAATGCCAGAGGTTTAAAGACATGAAAAGCTTTTTTTAGTGGCAAAATGTTTAAATGTCGGAGCCAAGTGTACCGTTATTTTGGTGAAAAGGAAAACTGTTTAGAATAAAGTACTTTTAGTCGAATTTTTGCTTCTGCTCTGTAAAGTTTTAAATTTTTTCGGTTTTTTCTAGGCACCTGGTTTCATGCATTGGGAATGTTCTTCCCCCCAGGGTTTTTTGTAAATTTCTTTGGGGGAAAGGGTTTTTTTAAAGACTTGGGGTGTGAACCAAAAAAAATTTCACTTTTAAAATTTTGGGGTTTCTTTTTGGGACCCTTTTTTTGGGGTTTCAAGGGGGGGTGGGTTTTTTTTTTTTGTTTTTGGGTTTCATTTCTGGTGGGGGGATCCCGGTTTCAACTATATTTTGAAAAACCCCATGCAGAGTCATCTTCCCCCGGATTTCCGAAGCCCCCCCCCACCACCAGTGCAGAAGAGGGGTTTTCAGGGCCCCTCGGCAACATCTGCGGAAACCAATCCCCTCTTCTGGATTTTCGTGTGGAAAAAAACAAAAAGGGTGTTTTTTGGGTTCCTCGCCAATTTCCCCCAAAAACCCGCTGCTTGAAAAATTTATACTGTGGTGGTTTTATGCAAAAAACCCGTCCCCTCACCCTATACCGGTGGTCATGACTTGGGGTATCTCCTGTCTGCAGTCGAGTACAGATCACAGACAATGGAGGGGGGGAATGGGATGGGTGAGCCCGCCCAAAACTGGCTCCCATCTCACCCCAAAAAAAATGTTGGGCCCAACCCCGGGCCCCGGGTGTTTGGGGCCGGCGATGAGGGGGTGCCGCTCCTTCCCCCAGGCCCCAATGTTCTTACCTTCCCTTTTCCTTCTTCATCAAATCCATGTTTTTTAAAGGGGGTTTGGGAAGAAGGGGATGACCAGGCCCAGGATGTTAGGAGGTGGGGCCAGCAAAACCCTTTCCCAAATGTTGGGGCCGGGAAGTTGTTAAAAAGAGGGGCAAAAAGTGTGCCAAAAAAAGAGTGCGGCCCCCGTCGTCGCAAAATTATGCAGCCATTTATTGCCCGTGTGGATTGAGGCAAAAAATGTCTGGCATAGTAAAATGTGAGACAAACATTTTTGGTTTTTGTTGTTTTTGGTTTTTGCTTTCCCCTCTGAACGAAGGGCCCTTGTCGTGGTGGAAAGTGGGAAGCACCCCTTAAATTTGATCAAGGGTGGGGCCCAAGACCCTCAAAAAACTGCACTTTTGTTTAATTTTTGTACTATAAATTCTGGGGAAGGTAATTTGGGGGTCCTGTTCCCAATTAAATTTTCCCGCCCCCGGGGTTGCATTTGATTTTTTTCCCGTGTATTTTCAGCCAATTTTTAAAATTTTTTGTTTGTTTTGTTTCATTCAGGTTTTTTTCCATTTGCAGTGGCCAATGGCAAAAAAAGTTTTTTTGCAACTTTGGGCAAAACAAAAGTTTGTTTTCAATTGTGAAGGGGCATTTTCTTACTGTCCTTGGTTTTGTGTGGGGGGGGACGATTTCAAAAACCCACTTCTTAAAAATGTTTTGCAATTTATATTGTGTTTAAAAATTTTTTAGGCCCTTTAAATAAAATCCCTTTTTTTATCATAGTAAGTATTTTGGTTTGGCCTTTTTAAGTTTGTGTGCCCTACTTTGTTTGAGGTTGGTTTTGATGTTTTTGCTTTATGGAAAATGGTATGTTTTTTAAAATTTAAAATATTTTTGATTCTCCAATTATATATATGGTTTGGTTTGGGGCCATAAAACCCAAACAAAAAATTTGATCTGGGGGTGTAACAAACATGACAAAATCATTGTTTGCTTGGGAAAAACCGGGCCCGGGTTTTTCCCCAACTACACCACATTCTCTATAATTTGCACTTTGATTTAAAACCAACACAGATACCACATAACACAACTTCTTCCCTTTTTGATGCGTCTGACATGCAGCAGGGTTTGTGAAATGCCCATTGAACTTGTGTTTTTTGTGATAGTTTGGCGTTTCGCTATACCCAAAAGTGAATGTATTGTGTCTTTCGAGCCAGGGGAAATCTTCAGCGGACCAAATTTTTTGAAAAATACTAAAAACCCACAGTTGTCATACTTTCCAAAAAGGTACAGCAATTTATTGGTCTGTAAAGGTTCAATGTGGCAGCTTTGATATGGCCAACATGGATTCCAATACCCCGCTCTCGGGGGGTTTAAATTTGTTCAAGGCCACCCAAGGCAACATGCAGGTTTTGGAAGAGTGATTAAAATCTGCCCTTGTGTGTAATTTTTTGTTTTTATTTTAAACCCCAGACATTAGACACTTTGGGTTGTAACATTAAAAAACAACACACACAACTGCCACAGAAAATTTAAGGCCCAATCAACAACACTCTGGAGCCTGCCCCCCCCGTTTAAAGCCCAAATCAGGGGTACGTTTGGGGAAAAAATGTGATGGAAAGGGTTTTTACATACACCTTTTGTTTTTTTTTGTTAAAAATCCCCCCACCTGTGTAAAATTTAATGTCCATTTAGTTAAGTTGAGAGCTGTGGGGCCCGTGGACCGAGGTCTGGGGGCCAAATTTCACTGCCAATTTTAAGTGCAATTTAAAGTGGCAATCCTCGAATTATCCCCGATTTAGCCTGAAGTACAAAGGAAGCAGGGACTCTGCTTTTTGCAAGTAGCTTTGCCCCCTTCTTTGCATACTCCTTTTAAATTACCTGCTTGCTTTACTAAATTTCCTTGCACCATCTGCCTCCTATCTTACCACCCTATCTTGCCCTCAACAAATTTTTCCACATAAAGTCCTCCTCCTTCCATACCTATGTTTCCCATCCCCAAAACGCTAAAATTTTCCCCCTTCAACCAACCCCCAAAACCTCCAGCTCACATATTACTGACCAAAACCCCCATCCCTATTCATCACTGGCCCCAAATTTCTGTCTCTTTTTTATTCTGTGTTCTCGCGGGAGGGGCTTTTCTCCCAACCCCCCGGGGCCCCCTTCCTTTAAATCTCATTTTCCCCTCCTCCAAACCCCCCATAAAAAAACCCGCTAACCCGCTTTTCCATTTGCTGTCCCCTTTTTTTGCCCCTTTTAAGTGTGGGTCATGGAAAAGCCCATCCCTCTGCAACAAAATCACTTTCTTGGGTTTATGACCTTTTTCCCCTCCCAAATCCCCCAAACCCCGCTGGTCCTCACAGAAAACCCTGGCCCAGCAATCTGAACCCCCGGGTTCCCTTCCGCTCTACCCATGGTGGGCTACACATTTAACCCCCCACCCCCCGACCTAGAAAAAGGGGGGGAGGGTTGGCTTACTACTTTCCCCCAAAACTGCACTTTCCAGGTTTAATTTCCCCCTGCCCCTCCCTTTACTTTCCCCCCCCTTTGAGGTCCACACCCTTCCCGGGTCTTTCAGCCATTTTCCATTCAGAGCCAGGGGTCTACAGCCCCCCGGCTCTCCCCAGGGCCCGTTTTTTGGTTTATTTTTCCCGCCTGGCTCCCACACTTCCTTTTCTTCTGAAATGCCCACGCTAAACTGGGGTTTATTTCAACAACCCCCTTGATGAACCCCCGTCTCCCTTTGCCCACTGTTTCTTTTTTATTAACCTTCCCCCTCATGGCCTCCTTTCCCGTTTAAATGACTCCCCAACCCCAAGGATGGGGAAAATTTTCTGGATTTTGGTCTTCGGGCTTTTTTCCTCAATTTCTAAAATTCCTAATTTTCCTTATGCCTCTTTGAAACCAAAAAATCTTATTTCCTTTATTAATTTACTAATTCCCCAGCCCTTTTCTAGACAAACCTGCCCTTTTATCCCATTCGAAATATCCCCCCCCCCCTTAATAATCAGGAATCACAGACACCATACAGTCCTTTACTGCCCCCCCAAACTCCTCCCTTTTCCTGTTTCCCGACCCCGGCTGTAAAACGTTTCAATGAAACTCTCAAACCACCCTGGAAATGTTTTGGGACCCTCCCACACACCCCACCCACCCCCAGTCCCCGACGCCCGCAGCCTTTGGGACACAAACCCCAAAATCGTTTTTTTTTTCCCGCGATGTTTTCCCCGGTGTGCTGAGCGGGTGTGGAAAAGCCCAAAAATACCTGCAGAAATTTTCCACTCAAATTTTATGCTCAAGGACTTATCACACTGCCCTTTACTGCGGGCCAAAAAAAAATATTTCACCTCCCTCTTTTCCACATACACAAAAAAACCCAAAAACCCCCCCTTTTAAACCCTTCCCCTTTCCCCCCCAAGGCCTTTAAAACAACCCGGCTCCGGGCCTGACCCCTGTGCTGAAGAATGGCCAAATCACTTCAAAGACAAAAATTTAAAAAAATCCCGGGAAAACAAACACTTTACAATCCCCAAATAAAAAACCCATCCGTCCCTCCCCGACGTCCCCTAATTACTTTGGAGCCCTTGACCCACGACAGAGGAAGGGAAAAAAGGGCCAGGCTTCTTGTCCGCCCGCCCCCCCACATGCTTAAAGACCCCATTCCAAACCCAACCTCTCCAGTCCCATTTCTCCAGCTGTCCTCTCTCACCTTACTGCATCTGTAACCCTCCTCTCTCCCCATGGGGTCTTTCCCCTTTCCTTTTAAAAAACGCCAAACATTAAACCCCTTTTTTCTAAAAAAGCCCTCTTTGGGGGCCCTTCCCGTGGATAATTTCCCCCCCCAGGTCCCCTAACCTGCCCCTTTTTCTCTAAACTCCTTTGGGAACCCTTTGGGCTACCCCTCGCCTAATTTTCCCCTATCTCTCTGCTAACCTCTTCTTGACCCCCCTCAAAACAGGTTTTTCCCGGGACCCTAACCCACGGAAACTGGCCCTTTTGTTTTAAAAATTAAAAAGACCTCCTAACAGCAAAATCTCAGGGAAAATACTCATTTTTTGCTTCTCTTTGGGTCCCTCTGCAGAAATTTTACACTGTGGATCACCAATTTTCCTCAGCATGCTTTAGCACCATTGGCCCCCCTGGGCAAACCCCTCTCCCCTTGGTTTTTCATTCCCACCTTCTGACCACTCCTTTTGTGTCTAAATTTTTGGTTTCCCACCTCCCCTCCTCTTCCCCTTGCTGTTGGAGTTCCTCAGGGGTCAGTTCCCAGGTCCTCTCCTTTTTCCCTTGGGACACAGCCCCCATTGGGAAAAAACCCTCAGTAGATTTGGCTTCCCCGTACCCTCTCTATGCGGGTGACACCCAAATTAATTTCACCTCCTCCCGTGACATCATCCAGCCTTTCTTTCAAAACAAACCCCTGGCTGTCTGGCCCGCTGTCCCCTTTTCCCTCATGTCCCTCTCCATCTAAAAATAAAAAATCACCCAAGACTGAACTTCTTGTTTTTTCCGCCCTCTAATAACCAAACCCCATCCCGCTAAATTTTTTTTCCCGTATGTGGGACCCAAAACCCTTACTCCCCGGGAGCAGGGGGGCTGTCTAGGGGTTAAATTGGATTTTTGAAAATTTACCTTTTCCCCTTTATTTCCAAACCCTTGCCCGCCCCCTGTCACCCCACCTCAAGAATACTCCAAAATCCGCCAAATTTTTCACTGTGGAAACAAAATCCCAAAATCTCATTAATGCTTTATTTTTTCTCCCTCTTGACTACTGAAAATCCTTCTTATTCGGCTCCCTCTCGCAAAAAATCTCCCCTCTCCAATCTGTCCCCCAAAAGCAGCGCCAAAGGGTTGTTTTTTTTTTCCAAACCGCTATTTCGATGCCTCTACCCCCGTGTTTAGGGCAGTGCACTGGTTGCCCCTCCCGTACAGGATACAGTTTAAAAATCCCGCACTCTCACCCTAAAGCTTCCCCCACAGCGCTGCCCCCTCCCCACATCTCCTCCCCAAATCCCCCGTTTCCCCACCGCCCTAAAACCCCTGTTTTCCGCTCTTTTTGATATCAGACTACATTCCTAATCATCCCCCAAAACCCCCCATGCCCGCCAACAAATTTTCACACGTGCGGCACCAATTCCCCTGGAATATGGGTACCCCCCCGGGGGATCAGGCAAAATTTTCCCCAACCCCTCACATTTTAAGAGGGGCCCACCAAGATCCCTAAAAAGCATTTACCACATCTGGCGTCCCTGCACTTTGGGGACTCAACAGGGCCTTATCGTTAAATTGATGTACAGTCTGGGGGGCCCGGTTTATCCATTTTTCATTTTAAAAAAACCCCCCCAAATTTTTGAAAATTGGGGCCGGGGCCATTGTAAAACTTGGCACTTCTTACCCTATGTTTTTTCCCCCTAAACCCCCAATAGATTTTTAAGGGTCTCACGGGCGGGCCCTAAACCTTGTGTCTTATTTGTAAAGGGAACTTTAAAAGTTTTAATGGAAATGTATGGTTTTCCCCTTTAATTTGTAAAGGGGCTGCGGAATATGTTTTGGGGCTTTTAGAAATAAAGAAATTTTTTTTTATTATTATTATTAATTTTAAACCCCAAACCGGAAAAGGGTTTGGGAAAAAAATAATTTTTTTTTTGGGGCCCCGTTTTTTGAACACCAATTTGGTTTATGACCCAGAACATGGCCCAAAAACACAAAGGGTTTTTTTAGTAAATTTTTTGCCGTTTTGAAAAAATTACTGAAAAGTAACATTTTTTTCCCAAATTCTTGTCCCCTTTCTAGTGTTTTGTGGGCCATGTTTGCATTTTGTTTGTTTTCCCTTTTTCCTCCTTTTTTCTCCTTTCCGGCAAAGCAACATAAAGCTTTAAAAGGGTAGATTGGGGCAGGATTGCACAGGCCACAAACCAATTTGCCACAAATCGGGGGGGTAAAGAATGCCCCACCCCAGATATCCCCAAACAAAAGGAAGCGGGGTCTTTACAAACCAAAACACCGTTCAATAATGATTTTCCCCCGGGGGGCTTGTTTGCCGCATTGTAGCGTCTTTCTTTGGGGTTTGAGGGTGTAGATATGGTGTGAGTAGCCAGGGGTGGGGTTTTTAAAACCCTTATCACCTATGTGTGGAATAAAAATATCGCATAAATCGTAGTTAACCCTTTCTTACCAAGCAAACATTTAAAAAACAAAAACATGGATATTTTTCCTTTTGGTCGGAACACCTTACCTAAAATTTTTATCCGTCACCAAGGAGGCAAATTTTTCAAGTTTTGAAATAATGTGCTATTTTTTTAGGTGAAAGAGTCATTTGTGACCTGGGTTTCTTTTGGCCCACCACATCAAATTAAAAAAATAGATTAGCTCCACCTCATTGTATGTAAGGGAAGGAATGATTTTCTTTTCAAAAATAGGGTTTCGTCTCACTGGTGGCAAAAAAGCGCACGTGGGGTGCATCCACTACCCCCTATGACATTTGGAAACCCTGCCAAGGGCCATGAAGGTTTTTTGGTGGTTTGTGATCATGATTTTAAGGGGGAAGCTTATGTTTTGGAGCCAGGCCCCCTTTAAAAAAATTTTTTAGTTTAAAATAAAAATTCTGTTGCCAAACTCTTTGAAATAAGCAGACCTAGATAATTTACATGACGCTGAGAAATTTTTGCATAGGGGAATCGGGTGTGATTGTCGTGTTTTTGTGAAAAAAGGGTGGCCCATTTGTGTAAAATTTGAATGGCAGATTTTAAACCTGAATTGGCCCAATGTTCCTTCACCTTTTTCCCCAAAATTGAATTTTGGGAAGGAAAGTTGGTGGCCTGGTCGGCTATGCATGTTGGTTGTGTTTTTTGTGCTTGTGTCCAAAACGACTAGAATGGGGATAATGCCCAAACCCTAAAAATTTAAAGCCCCTTATGATTGCCAATACTAGTTCTGATGTACAACATCATTAAGGTCAGTCTTGTGTGCATCGTATTTGACCCCCAACATCCCGGAACGCTTAGGCTCATTTAAACATTTCCCTTACAAAGTCCTCCAAAGTACTCCCCTGGAAAAAAAAAATATTGCCCAAGGCCCGCCCCCCTTATGGTGATCCTGTAATGCAAATCCACTGTCAATAATGAGCTCCCCCCCCCTTTTTATAAAAGGGGACCCTTTTAAAAACAGACAGGCTGGGAGCCTATTGGCAAATCGTCACCACTAACTGTGCTACAATTGGGGACCCCCGTTGAAGTTTTAAAATTAGCTTATTGGTAAGCATTTTTGAAAACATATTTTTATTTTTATTTGTAAGTATGTTAATGTTTGAATTTTTTTTTTTTCCAAAAAACTTTTTCGGGTTTGTTTGGCCCTTCATGATACGTCCCCCAGGGTAAACCCCATACAACAGCTTAGTGCCTGGTTTAGAGCGAGTACTATTTTTGGGTGGTTGGTCAAATCATGTATGTTAAAAGCATTGTGCAATTTTCCCCATTTTTGCAGATTAACTTGCACTTATGTCCAGCATTAAAGTTAAATAATTGCGCTGTAAATGTAACGATGCGGGTTCTTCATACCGTCTATGTCGTCCTCTCTTGAGGTTTCCCTCTCAGGCCTTTTTTTTTTGTTTTAGGGGGTGAAAGCACGCCCACAGTCAAAGGGGAATTTAGACGCGTGATGTTAAATACAGCTCCTCCCCGGGTCCTCCCTCCAGTGGTTTTTTTATTGTTTGATGTCGGTTATGCCTCTGCGTGTGAGCTTTGGGGACATGGGGCTTTGGGAAATCGCTATGTGAACAAGTAATTGTTAGGTTTCGGAATTTGGCCTTTTTGCCCTGGCCATACCCTGAAATGAGGTCCTTTGGGATTTCGCGCTTGTGTGCGGATTGGGGTGTGTGTTTTCGAACTTGTGCCCTTTCACGGTTGCTTCTGCCATTGGGTGCCTTATTATTTGGTGGAGAGACACCTGCAATTTGAATCAAACAGCAAACATATGGGGCCGTAAGTGGGGGAAGATAATGAGCAACCTTACCCGCCTTGCTAGGATAAAGGGCACATAGATACGGCGAACAACCCACTGACGTTGGCGATGCGAATATTTTGCATGCCTAACCCAGGGGTTTACATAAAAAATCTGGGCGTTCCCTAGATAAAAGGAGCATATTAATGACGACAAACGCATAACGTGTGCTTTCAGCTTCCTGGCCCATGGACTTGTCAGCAGGTTAGAGAAACATTGGTTGGGGTCTGACAAATCACATTATACGCATAGCAAGCATTTTCACCGGCAGCTTGCGAAAAAGGATGCAAACCAAGTTTCGCCCCAACAAAGGTGAGACAAATGAAGCGCATACAGAGGCAATACTGGGTCCACTACTCCCAACAAACATCCGCCCAGATCGGCTGCATTTAAAAAAAAAAAAAAACTAAACTGTTGGAGCACACACAGAAAGTTATGGCATGGCAAAGGCACACAACATAAATTAGACGTTAGTCCAAAGAAAACCTAGCATTAATCATCTATTTAGATATTGTTTTGTCTGGAGGATCACAAAAGCAGCCATACTATGAATTTGTGAAGTCTTAGAACCAGCATATGGGTTTTTTTAACAGATGATTGAAAAATTCATTACGGGCTTCATAAGAGTGTAGTTTAATACCCCACTTGTGTCAATTGTTTGGACTACAACAGCCAACACCAAATCCAGGGTCTACACTGATGCCGAGAACATAAAGCTTGGGCACCAAAACATTACACGTATCAAAGGAGTACTGTTTTGCTAATGTGTTCTCCAAACATTTGTCCTACTAACCCATTCCTGAACTCAAGGTTAGATTGCATACTGCATGTTAATTGTGTGCCCAGAAAACGTGAATGATGTCGCACATTTGGTGAGGACTGAGGTACCCATGCAACCTGCCAACATCACTACCACATTTAAATGGAGATGGAACAATCTTGAGACAAAGGGGCATTCAACAATCACGCCAATAAATGCAAAATGCATTGGCCAAGGGTCATGTTAATCTTAGCAAACAAACATGATTAAGGAGCTTTAATCCTAACCCCGGGAGCATAGCATATCACCCAAATAATCTATTCCCCACTGACATTTGTATCAAAGCAATATATTTAGGGATAATGGCCAAATGTGCAATCCGACACAATAGAAACAAAACAAAAAAATTCCGAGAACCAAACCACCGGCATCATAAAAATCCGCAAAGCTATTTGAACATTCCCCACAAAGTACATTCAAGCCTAGTGCAGTCCCAAGCACAAGACCTTTGGATTTCTCACGCCAAAAACACACAGAGAACATTTACAGGTTTAACAGCCAACACTACAGTGGCCTACATGATAATACATTATGGAAATAAAGGCACTGGCACCGTAGCAATCCAATCACTGGAGGACATACAGCGTTAAGCCCTTATTTTTTTGCTTTGGGAGAGTGTACTGTGGAATGACCATGAACAATTGCGCGCTCACAGTCAATGCACACTTAGGCAACTGAAGCTAAATTGACAAGTGACACACACTGTGTTGTGTAATTGACCCGTGTTGTGGGTGAATGCTTCACAGTTCGGATTAATATTTTGTCCTTATTTTATTCTAGTTCACTCGGAAGACACTAAACATTCCGAATGTCTGGAGAGCAAACAAACCCAGGTATGTTAATGGCCCACTCACCACAAACAATAACATCCGCAATCTAGGACCAGTCTGTTGTCTCTGATTTCATCACAAATATCAACTTAGACTATGAGAGACCAAGCAAACAAAGCCAACCCTCTGTTGCGCAAGTTGAAAAACGTTGGTCACTGCGTAGTTGATCGACGAAACAGTTAACAGGTTACTAAGACGCTAGTTGTCACATGGGTTTGTTCTGGCTTGGTATATTCCCAACACAAAGACCCCAAACCCGTACAATATAATGCCAGTGTGATCTGATATCTGCTTTGTAAGTAGATATTTGGAAATGACTGATTCCCCAAAACATATATATCTGAACATTGTTAGCTAAGTATATGCCCAAAGTATGGGGAAGTTCGGAGGCTAGACCTTGCAGCCATTTGAAAGTACACTTACATTGGGCAGTTTGATATTTCAGCTCAAGAACACACTCCAGCAACAAGTGAGCAATGGTGTTATTTGTTTCCAGAGGCGTGCATCCTCTGGCCTAATGGTAATGTATCTAATTTTAACCTAAGTAGTGTGCAATTGCGGGTTTTACCAACAAAAATCCGGCGTGACAAAAGGGACATCTATCATTGGAGTTATCTAACATTTTTGGCACGGCCCTACCACTAAATGGCCCGACACAGGTCCAGTACAGAATTAGGCAAAAACATGTCCATGTTACATTTATGGCTGTGTAGCTACCAGGCAAAGGCCCGACAAAACACGGCATGACTGAGTCTGTTGGCCAGAGTGATGGATGTGGATTTCAAGGCATCGTGACATACGTTGGCCTTGACTCCACACAGTTGGCTGTGTTTCGCACACATTCAACCATGTTATCTGTTTAATTACACGTATATGTGGTTAGCGAGGCTAAGACATATCTGGAGTTTGATTAGCAAAAGCATAGTGGTTTGCTTAGGTCACTTTCTTTATCAAATGCATTGGTTGTTCAGACATGTGGCCGATTGCCTGTTGCGCAAGATTGTTGATGTGTGGGACTTTCGGAAATATGATGTTTGAGAATATGTCACTGTCCATAAAGGCAGCACAGGCTTAAGGCAATCGGATCTTGTGATGGCAATGGTCTTCCACAGGGGTTGCAATGTTTGAATGACTGGGCCACATATAGAGGTCGTGTTAGCATACTCCTTTTCAGACATCAGTACATGCCACTTACATTTTGCTGTTTCTGTTGTATTTGTATCCACACTCAGCAATCAGATGTAGACCCAAAGCACTGTTCTCCCCCGAGGAGCTGATATTCATGGTGCGTTTCTTGGCGGATGCCCAATATGATAATCTTCCCAAAAAGAAAATTAAACTAAAGGGCAAAATCCTTTCAAAAATGTCCGTGGCCCTCCAGCAGCGCTTTCATAAGAACCATTCGGCCACCCAAATCCGAAAGCGCTACTCCGATCTGAAAGTCCGTCAGAAGGAGCAGTTTGCGGAAATCAAGAGAATCATTTCGGGCGAGGAACGTAAGAGAAACATTGATGCCACCAAACCTTTTAAACAGTAGTGATTACGAACTTGCCCAACTGCTTAGAAAGCACAGCTGACGGGTGTGAGAGTTTGCACCATGTCTTACACAGGAATGTATTGTTGCCATTCATGATGCAGGACCTATAGTGGCCATGAGAAGCAAGCAAGGTCACATGTGACTTGAAAGTGTGATTAGGATTACAGGTAATCAGCCGGTTTGTCATAGCCCCATCTGTGGCGTGTTTACTTGGTTTTAGTAGGCACCATTGGAACTAGGGACTGTATGTATCGGCCTCCTGGTTGTCTGTCTATCTGGAGAACTATAATAGCTCATCAGCTCCAGCTGCGTGAGGACCAGTTTTCACCTGTTAATGGCGGTGATAGGTCGGTGTAGGTAGGAACCTGTTAATAAACACATATGACGAAGGAATGATATTTAGCAAGCTGTCTAAGATCGAGTACAACCACAGTGTTGAGGCAAGTCATTATCCGAATGTCCGTTCTAGGTGAGCGACCTTGGTGAGTCCGGAAACAGTGTTGCGGGAACTGGAGTGTTTGCCAGACACTTTGCGGCGAAAAAGATTTCGTAAGCGCCAAAGAAAGTAAGCTATATCTGCAGCAAAAAAGGGACTGGAAAAAAGAGCATGACAAATGACAACCCTGTACATGGTGCTCTTGTCTCGAAGTTAGTCCTTGCTGCAGCCATTTCATTGGCCCAGAGTCAAAGGGACCAGAAATAAACATGCATTCAGGCATTGTCATTACAGTCTGGAGTTCAGTCCACTATTTCTGTGCATGTGAGAAAGTGTGTGAGGTGTAAAAATTTGACGGTGGGCACAAACAATGTCAACCATAACACTTGGGAATATTTTTCCCTCAAGTGCGGTGCAATCAAGTCTGTGGGCACAGGTCTGTTTGTGTGTTAGTGGATGGGGGCGAAACTTGACATGTCCCAAATATGTTACCCGACCTTTGGGTGATGGGCCAACTTGGTCACCTGACTTGTCACGACATACGTTATGTGTAATTGGTGAGGGCATGTTTTTTGTTTAAAGCAGTGTGCTTGAGAAGTTTAGTTGTGTCCCTTTTTTCCAGTGATGTGTTCTGGCTTCTGTGAGCAGCTTAACAAAGTGGTTGTACACACAGACCATGATTGTTTACCCAAACATACCTAGGGAACAAACACGGGACACAGATGTTTTACCAACATTTGTAATGCATTAGTTGTTGCTTTGGAATACAGCGGAAAGGAAAAAATTGGGCTGACACATCTAATTTCTATTGTTTTGGTAGTGTGCAGGCCAAGGTGAGTCGGGGGACCCTGTGGAGGTGCCGAAGCTCACAGTAACAGAGACCCCTCCAGGAACTGGGGCTGGAGCTTCTGCTGGCGAAACTTCTCACCAGCCCTCTCATGTGACACATTCACTTTGCCATTAGAAGGGAGTGATCATCATTTTCAGGCTGAAGTAAGTGAATGTGAGCCCAAGTAAGGCATCCAAAAAGACCACATTGCTAGATAGGGTGAAGATTGCTTGGAAAAGAGCAGGTTCAGAGTTTAGCTTGCTTTTTAACAGTCACCGTTGTACTGTGAGAGATTTGTCAGAGCAACTAACACACATAACCCAAAACGGGTTTGTCGAAAAAGAGCAAACCTCTGGCTTTCTATGGAGGCACATGCACATTCATTGACAGGCTGTGGTGAGGCCCCTGAGACAGGACAATGATGGTTATGGAAAGGACTTTTGACATAGTGCCACAACTGCAGAGGACAAAGTTGTCCAGGGAAAAGATGGAGACTGTGAGACAATGGTAACTGAGTAATGTGTTTTTATTTTTAATATGTACAGATAATACTCACCTGTTCCAACATTATATTCACAGTGAAGATATGTCCTGTACATTATGGCTTGAAGAAATCCCCGAATATCCGGAGGAGTTGACTGTTGATACGCCACCGGTACTAACCATGAAAATGATGGCAGAACAGCTGCAAGAGCTGAAAGAGCAGGTGGCAACACTGCAAGGTCAGTTGGACGAGCACATTGCCTCACATGCGGGATAGTGTTTTGGACATGTTTGTGTATTTTTGGAGTTTCACATATATAACAAAGTGCTTGTGCTAAATCATTACTTGGTGTGTTGTGTGTGTGTATTGCAATGACGGGCAACATTTTCTAATTGGATCCTGACATCATGTGAACATATGTGGCTATGTGATGTAAACAATGGATGTTGGTTTAGGGAAGACAACATTGCACATCTTTGCCTTCATTGCATCTTTAAAGCAACTAAGAAACATGCTGTTTAGAGGGTCAGACCAGGCTGGGAAATGTCAAACATAACATTTAGTGAGATGATAATCCCACAAATCACAGTCATGCTGGTGGCGAAGTTGAGGGCCGGAACCCCAATGGCAGGGAAAATCCAATGTCTTTTGGGTGATTATTTGCTCAATAGTGGCCCAATCTAATTTTTGAGCAAGACCTTAATTTTTTTCTCCTACTGATTTCGAAACAAAAACAATGTATTTTACATGGTGTGGGAGTGGTTTGTTTGAGAAGCATGTAGTTCTGTCTGTCCTTACTTAATGATGACACCCACCACTTAAAGGGTTTGCCTCTCATAGTCATCTGACAGTGATAGTGTCTTTTTCTCGGAACACAGTGTGTGTGGAACCTGTGAGGCTAGACGTTTCACAATGGCCTTAGAGGTATCTTTGGGAAGAGCAATATAGAGTAAACTGTATGACGTGACTTGTCAGTTTCTTCATACATATGCATGTCCGTGAACAAGCGTGTATTGATGATTGGATGTGTTGATGAGTTATCTGTCAACATTTACTCTGGGTTGTAGCCACCAAACACGACCCCCAGCGTCACGTGTCAATATTGGGTGCCATCTGGAAGCCTCAATCACGCCTTCCCCAGCACGTTCTTGTGTTTTTTTGTTCACGTTCAATTGAGAGTTGGTTATGTGCATATGTCGCTGGCAGCCCATATGGTCCACAATCTTTGGTGGTCACGCCGGTGGCAATATGTATGTTTAGGGAAGCTAAATATATTTGCATGATTGTACACCTGAGAGTTAAGTCAACTATATACTGTTAGGAAGAGTGTATTGTAAGTGAATGTTTTTTAAAAAAAAAAAAACAGCACCACTGCATTACAACGGACACAGTCACACAAAAGGAGGCCCACAAGCATATTTTAATTGGTCTGCCTGGAAAAGCAGGTCAATGTTGGCGAATCATACACACTGACTGAATTGTGTATGAACTGAGATGGCTGCAAGCAGGGCTGCCATGAGAAATTTCAGGGCCCCCTACAGCTAAAGCACCTGGGCCCCCATCAACCCCGCCCCCTGTCAATCCTGCCCCTGTCAACCCTGCCCCCTGTCAACTCCATCACTCCGCCCCTAACAACCATGCCTAGCAACCAGCGCCAACCAACTCCAGAATAAAAAATACAATTGCACCATTGTCTTTGGATTTAGTTTAGTTACCAATAACCACATTATACAATGACTAAGTAATACGCCCCATCTCACCCCATAACCCAAAGATCAGAATACCCCACAATACGTCTAAAAAAATCCTTTACAATAACCCCAATATTACCCCCAAAAAACTGACCAATAGGGGCAGTATGAAACCTTCAGGTCAAGACTTCTTTTTTACTCATAGCACCAATTGATTTCCCCCTTTTACTTTTTTCAGAGCACTAAAAAGGGGCGCTCTGTTTGGTTCTATGGACAACAAAGAAAGTCACCCTGGACATTTTTTCATACAAAGAAGATCAAGTGCACCAGTACAGTTATATTTGTGATCACAGGGGACGTCTCCCATAATTGTTCACTTCCCTTTCTTTTCCACCAGTCCGGACACCATAGACTTTTTTCCCGACCCACTTGTCCCCCGCAGAATTCACAAACAAACACCCGAGACTCATATACCCAAATGTACACACCCCTAGAAAAAACTCCCCATCCAATATCCCCAAAAAGTAATAATTACCCCTTTTGGGGGCCCTGGTATTATTTTTTAGGGACCCCCCTAGGTAATAATATGGGGCCCCGAGGGGGTAGCCAGGTAGAAGGCCCCGTATTAGAGGGAAACTCGATGGGGCCCCACATGGCGGAAATTTGAGTGGCCCTACTCAGCCACCGTTTGCATCCATTTAAAATTTTCCCTCCCCCGTGGGGCCCCACAGGTTAGTAGGGACTTTCGGGGCCCCCACAAACTCGGGGGTCTTGATGGGGCCCTACAACTTTCAGGGGCCTTATGGGGGCCCCACAGCTTTCCCGGGGGATGAGGGGGCCCACAACATACAGGGCCTTATGGGGGGGGCCCCAAACATACGGGGGGCCTTATGGGGGGCCCCAAACATATAGGGCCTTAAAGGGGGGGCCTAAAAACGACAGGACCCTAGGGGGGGTTCCAAACTTAGGAAATTATGGGGGACCCAAACACAGGGGCCTTATGGGGTCCCCCCAAGCATAGGGGGCCCCTTAAAGGTTTTCCCCCAAACGTACAGGGGCCTTTAGAGGACCCCCAAGCAACAGGCCCCTTTTGGGGGGGACCAAACGTACGGGGGCCTAAGGGGGTGCCCCAAGAACGGGGCCTTTTATGGGTTCCCCTCCAAATTACGGGGGCCTTTTAGGGGGCCCCCAAAGCAACGGGGCCCTCAGGGAGGGCCCCAAACAACAGGGCCTTATAGGCTCCCCCAAGCATACAGGGCCCTTTGGGGGGCCCAAACTACAGGGGCCTTTTGGGACTGGACGGGAAAAGGGCCCTTCTAGAGATGAAAAGGGCCCGGGTTTTTCAGATTTGGAAGGGCCCGGGGCTAGAATGGAGAGGGCCGGGGCTACAATGGAGGGGGGCCCGGGCTACAGAGGGAGGGGGGGCCCGCTCTGAAGTCCACACAAACGCTGCGTCCGGCGCCACAGAAATTCACTGACTCCCTCCGTAACTTACTAACTCTTCGCGCGGCGCAGCAGCCCCTACTACCCAGCGGCCCCCCTCCTCCTTCTTGGGGCCGCAGGCAGGACCGAATCATTTGAATCAGTGGGCCCCCCAGGGCCGGGGAAGGAGGGGGGGCCGCCCCTTTGCTAGTCAGGAGCTCTGCGCCGCGCTGAAAGTTAGTAAAAAGGCATCGTGAAATACACTGGCGCCGGCGCGCACTTTGGTGACTCTCAGAGCGGGCCCCTCTCCATCTGGCCCTGGGCCCCTGGTGCTGTACGGCGGATCGGGCATTTCGCGCCCCTGGACACAAAAGGGTAAGAGAACGGGCCTTGGCCTCTTCTCTCTACCATTATAATGAAAAGGGGGCGGAAACCTTTGCCAACGCGGCGGGCCCCCCCCTTGCTTCATATTCTGGCCCGGGGCCCGGGTACGGGAGTACTGCCTTACCCCCCTATGGGCCCCTCCCCTGCAATTTGGGACGGGGGGCCATTGTGTCATGTTGTGGACGTTGACCAATGCCAGTAAGGCCATTACTTCAACTACAAAATGGAAGTGGAAGGGACACAGGGCCCTTTTAAAGCCGTTTGGGAGGGCTTTCAAAGACAATAGTGCCCACACAGACGCATGGCCATGATCGAACGTTTTGAAAATATAACCTACGAACTAACACCCCCCGTTCTTGGTCCCCCTTGCGCAAAGACAATTCTCTAACCTTCCCCCCAATGTGATGCCCGTGTGTCGCAGGAGGAAGTGATCGTGCCCATGTATTTTCAATTTGAATCACAATGTGAAAGGGGCCCCTTTCCCCAATGCGCAAATTTCACCCAGGTCCCAGAAAAGAGGCGCCTTTCACTGCTCTGTAATGCGCCATTTTCGTTGACCATAGAAAAAAAAGCGCATTTCCCGGACAGCCCCGGAAACCAAGACACGCAAATTCTGATTCCACAGAGCCACCAGGGAGCGATCCCTGCCATTACCATGGGAACTTGGGGGAGCCAAAAATGAAAGTGAAACTAATTTAATTTCACCACGACACCCTGCTGCTGTGACCCCAACAGGGACTGGTAGAATAACACACACAATACAAATTAAAAATGGGGGAAAAAATTTCACTAACCCTTGGGCCCGGTTTAAACCCCCATTGCCCCCAACTTATTTACTTTTAACCTTAAGTGGAAGCTGGGGAATCCCAAAATTGCTTGACCATTTTGTAAAGGGCCCCACAACTCCACAAAAGGCTTCCACATCCTGTTTTCGTCCGGTGAGGGGTTTCGCAAACTACACAGTCACAGCCACATGACTCATTTTTTGCAAGGGCCGCCAGACCAAACAAAAGTACCTTTCTCAAGGACAGGGGGGAACAGTACACCCATAAAGGACAAGTGGGCCAAAAATCAATAGCTGCACACATCCGCAAAACCCCTTGCAACGATATTGAACAATGGGTTGGGGAGCCAACCACTGACAAACAACAGCCCCTTTTTGGGCAACCCCTGGGAAAAGCCCACTAAAATCCTTTAATCACGGTTTTCGACATTCTAAACACATGTCGCACATAAGCAAACCCAACATTCCCGTACATAAATTTTTTTTTTTCCGGGCTACGGGGGAAAAGGGAGGGCCGGCCCCCATCCTTCACAGCCCGGGAAACCACGACTAAAATTTTACCAAAATAAACACAATATCACAGTGCAAGGGCAAGCTCATGAACATTGTGTTGTCAATCAAAAATGGGTGCCAATGCCGGCCGTTTCAAAAAAAAATTTAAAAAAGGGGGCCGGGACTTTTGGTCTGAAAACCCTTCACAAAAATAACCCATTGTTTTTTCTGGCCCCTTTGCACTTTGAAATTTCAAATTTTGGGTGGGAAGGTCCCCTTTGAACAAAGGAAACGCCTAAAAATTGCCAAAACAAAAAAAAAATACCACCCACACTTCCTTATAAACACCCACAAAAAAAATAGAGGAAGACACAAAAAACCCCCCAAAAACCCAAAAACCACCCAAACGATCCTGTAAGCAACAAAAATTTGGGGGTTGCAACAAACCCGAACTAAACAACCGTGGATAAGAGCAGAAAGATGTCTCCTCCCATCCCTCTGTAGCTAGCAGAGGCAAAATGTTGGGAACATCAACCCTTAGCACATCACAGACCTGGGAAATGGGCCAAATAAGCGGTCTTACTTTCGGATGCAGTTTGACATCCTGAAAAGGAGACCAGGGGCTTCACAAACACAGCCCCAACACAGACACAGGACTATTTTTGGGCTATTGGGCACAAAGTCAGCAGGTGGAGAAGAGCCAGATTGAAAGGATTTAAAACAATGAGAACAAACAAAGATGACTGGAACACCCGACATATTTTGCTAACAGGAAGGATAAACCCAGGAGGACGATGAAATACAGACCAACTATGACGGACATCCATTCAGCTACACAGGACACAAAAACATATTTAAAATTGTGACTAGTAATAAACAGCAAGCACATCCTCAAAACAATGACTGTAAACCATTCATAGACACGGTATGGTTTGTACCTGTGCCTGATTTCTAACATAAAGATTGTGAAAATACATACACATTGCATCATTGATTTTTGTTTCTTTTGTAGGTTTATTTTACAAAAGCTGAAGAGAAGAACCAACATGTCCCAAAGCTGTAGTGGTACGTGTGAAATGAAAGAAACTAGTGTTGAGCGATTATTATCGACAAAGTTGAAATCGGCACGGTTTTTATGTTGATCAGATTTTTTAGATCACGCGATAATTTAGGTTAAAATCTGTGCATAATCTATTAATATCGCGCCATTTTCAGCGCTTCCTGTCATTTTGGTGGCCAGCAAATCAGCTTAGAGAATAGAGCAGGGTGAGATGTGTGTGCGACGTCATGACTGGGATGTGTATGGTTGCGATCTGCTGGAAAAATCACATGACCTCGTTTTACATAGAACAGCCCTTCCTGTTCTGCCTCAGTGTGTGTCAGCGTCTCATAGGAGTAGGTCGTGCACTCTTCCTCTGTCCACACAGCTCAGCAAACAGCTCCGCGAAATTGGTCTATTTGTTCAGAGAGACAGCTATACTTTTAGCTGTGAACATTAGAACTGAGGTAGATTAGAGATTTTCAGATTTTAGGTAGTTAGGCTGAGAATTTTAAAGGAGCATCTAGCCCTGTAAAGTCACGTGTGGAGCGGGAGGGGGGGGCGGGCGGGCGAACACAGACAAGCTCTTTAAAGGATAGTGGATATAGTGCAGCCGAGACTTAGTTTAGACATTGCATTGCAATGGCTTTTTATTAACAGTTTTCTGTTGAAATATTACTTGTATGTTGGCCAGCCTGAACTTATATTAGGATACAGATCTTTTCTAGCAACTGCAGGTCTATTTGTTAGGTGCAAAACTCCACTTTTATTATCCGTATACATTTCAGATACGTGTTTTTTCACTTTTGCCCAGTCCAGCTTTGTTGATAGAGGCACCTTGCACTTAAATTTCAATACAGCAATTTTGTTGTCACCGCAGGTGTATTTTTAGGTGCAAAAAATACCGTTTATTATCCGTATACATTTCAGATACGTGTTTTTTCACTTTTGCCCAGTCCAGCTTTGTTGATAGAGGCACCTTGCACTTACATTTCAATACAGCAATTTTGTCGTAACCGCAGGTGTATTTTTAGGTGCAAAAAATACCGTTTATTATCCGTATACATTTCAGATAGGTGTTTTTTCACTTATGGACAGGCCAGCTTTGTTGATAGAGGCACCTTGCACTTGAATTTCAATACAGCAATTTTGTCGTCACCGCAGGTGTATTTTTAGGTGCAAAAAATACCGTTTATTATCCGTATACATTTCAGATAGGTGTTTTTTCACTTTTGGGCAGGCCAGCTTTGTTGATAGAGGCACCTTGCACTTAAATTTGAATACAGCAATTTTGTCGTCACCGCAGGTGTATTTTTAGGTGCAAAAAATACCGTTTATTATCCGTATACATTTCAGATAGGTGTTTTTTCACATTTGGGCAGGCCAGCTTTGTTGATAGAGGCACCTTGCACTTAAATTTGAATACAGCAATTTTGTCGTCACCGCAGGTGTATTTTTAGATGCAAAAAATCCCGGGTATTATCAGTATACATTTCAGATACGTGTTTTTTCACTTTTGCTTAGTCCAGCTTTGTTGAGAGAGGCACCTTGCAATCAAATTTCCATACAGCAATTTTGTCGTCACCGCATGTGTATTTTTAGGTGCAAAAAATCATTTCAGATACGTGTTTTTTCACTTTTGCCCAGTCCAGCTTTGTTGATAGAGGCACCTTGCACTTAAATTTCAATACAGCAATTTTGTCGTCACTGCAGGTGTATTTTTAGGTGCAAAAAATACCGTTTATTATCCGTATACATTTCAGATACGTGTTTTTTTCACTTTTGGGCAGGCCAGCTTTGTTGATAGAGGCACCTTGCACTTAAATTTCAATACAGCAATTTTGTTTTGATTTGAGGGATTTGAGAATAGCTGTGATTTGCCGTCTTTTAATAAGAGACGTTCCAAAACTCTTCCATACCCTCTCAAATTTTATCTTTCTGAACATGGAGCGAAATGCAGGTGGTAAGCGAGCAAAGAGGGGGGTAGGACATGGAGGTAGAGGTACGAGAGAAGGTGCTCCTTCCAGTGCTGGCGACAATACGCAAGCCAGTGGATTGTCGGTTGCAGGACCGTCAGGCCTGTCATCGCTGGGTCAGGGCCCTGTGAATCTCAGTAACGAACAGCGTCGCCAATCTGTTCTTCAGTGGTTAATGCAACCTGCATCCAGCAGTCTTACCTCCTCGTCCTCCCAGTCACGGCCACAAATGTCATCATCAGCATCATCAGCATCCGTCCAACATGAAGCGAAGGCAGCCCAAATGTCAACTCGTGTACCCACCACTGTGGATAATCCATTTTCTGAAGACCTCTTTGATGACAAAATGCGGTTGGGGTCAGAAGGCATGTTAAAAGATCAAGAGGCCAAAGAGGATGATTTTGTCTGCTCTGACGCCCAGTTACTGATGCCATCAGAGGAGGAGAAGGAAGCTGGTCAATCGGCAAAAATCCCGGGTGGTCGGCAACGCCTTGCAGTCCCTCTCGCTTGTAGCCCGCAGCTGCTGGATGCAGAAAGTCAGGACGACGAAGTCACCTGTGTTGATGATGATGATGATGACATTGCGGATGCAACGTGGTCTTTTCAGCAGAATTTGCTTGCGAGCGCTTCATCACTGGACGAGGAGGAAGACGATGGGGTAGTGTCAGTACGGGTCCCGCCTCAAAAAGGGAGAGGGCGGTCACAGAAGTCCGCTGATATGATTCCGCCAGCCATGGTCAGTGGAAACCCCGCTCCTCGCTTATCGCCGTCAAAAAGGTCCAGGACCTCTCAAGCCTGGGCCTTCTTTGAGCAAGCCTCTGATTCACCCAGCGATGTCATATGCCACCTTTGCCGTAAACGCATAAGTAGAGGCAAGAATCTTAGGTGTTTAACCACCACCAACATGTCTAGTCACATGCAGCGAATGCATGAGTTGAAATGGAGGCAACACTTGGCCAAAAAAGGCCAGACCGACGCCGGGCTTCCAACCACTGTCACACCCTCTGTCTCCGCCTCCTCCTCTGCCACCACCAAGCGTTCCTCAGCTGCCCATGTCTCTCAGAGTCATGATCAGGGATCAGCCTCCGCTTCAGCCTCCACCGTCACCCGAGTACCACCAGCACCACCAGAGACCCATCCTACCCCTTCTCCTTCCGCCAGTTTGACGACCTGCATGCCGTACAGTGGCCAGTCTAGCAGCCAGCCTTCTGTCTTCCAGGTTTGGGAGCAGAAGAAACACTTTAACCCAAACCATCCCAAAGCCAAAAGCCTGAATGTCGGCATTGCCAGGCTTTTGGCCTTGGAAATGTTGCCTTTCCGTCTGGTGGACACAGATGGGTTCCGCCACGTCATGGCCCTTGCCTGCCCCCAATACCAGATGCCGAGCAGGCATTTCTTTGCCAGAAAAGCCGTCCCTGCCCTGGCCAGCCACGTGTCATCTAAAATTTCAAGCGCGTTGTCTGCATCTGTGTCTGGAAAAGTCCATCTCACCACCGACACATGGACTAGTAAGCACGGCCAAGGCCGCTATATCTCTGTGACAGCTCACTGGGTGAGCTGGGTGGATGTCTCTGGTGGTGACGGTGGCTCTCAGGCTCGGCGCACGCTCTTCAAAACCGCAGGGATGGTGCAGGGCTCTTTCCCCCAAGGTCCTCTGGTGGCATCACGTGCCCAGAGAAACCAGGCCGTGTTGAAATTAATCTGTCTTGGAGACCGTGCACACACAGGTCAGGAGCTGTGGACGGCTCTCCGCAACGAGACCGAGCGCTGGCTGGGTGACAAGAACCTTGTGCCAGGCAAGGTGGTGTGCGATAACGGGCGAAATCTGCTGGCCGCCCTTAAGATCGGTAGGCTGGAGCACATCCCTTGCCTGGCACATGTCATGAACCTCGTCATCCAGAAATTTCTAAAGAGCTACCCGGGTCTGGACTGCCTGCTGAGGAAGGCTCGAGGTCTGAGTTCGCACTTCCGCCGTTCGCACCCAGCTTCGTCCCACCTGGCTGCGTTGCAGCGTTAGCTCAGCCTCCCCGTCAACCGTCTCATTGTTGACGTGTCAACACCCTGGAATTCCACCCTCCACGTGCTTCAGCGATTGTGGCAGCAGCGCAATGACATTACGCAGTACGAAGTGTGACATTGCCTGACAAGCAGCGGTGCGGACCTCGGGGTGTTGAGCCACCGAGAGTGGAGGCAGGTGAAAGAGCTCTGCACCATCCTTGCCAGTTTTCAAGAAGCCACCAAAATGGTCAGTGCGGACAATGCCCTTGTCAGCATTAGGTAAATAAATGGTTCTGCACACCAGATATGAAAAAGAGAGTGGGTGCTATATAAGTGGAAGAAGACTAAAGAGTCTATGTATCATATATATATATAAATCCACCGCACACCAAAGGAATGCAAGTAAAGGGTATTTATTTACAATCAGCCGGAAAAAGATGTATTGAATATTGCACTCTATTTGTACATGTATTATGATGTATACATATCAGTTTTACAAAGATACCGTTTTATACAGGTATATACAAAGAAAAACGAACTGAGTGATGTCTGTTTTAAATACGACGTTTCGGCTCAGTGAGCCTTTATCAAGAGACATCGGTAGAGATAAATGAATGGATGTAAATATACAAACGTATTAAAAAACAAAAAATAAACATATTAAAGTAGGGGAGAAAGAGGGGGGAGGGAGAAAAAAGGGGAGAAAAAGGGGAAAAAAGGGGAAAAAATGATGTATAGAAGTAAGACAACCTAAATGAATGCCGAACTAAGGTAAGAAGATATATATGGCTTACCTAAATAACATGGAGCATAAACGTGAGGAATATGGCCAATAGTATGAAAATATGAACTAAGGAAGGAACAAGAGAAAGTACATAAATAAAGTCTATAAGTAAGAGTCATAAGTAGTAATCTATAAAGCAGAAGAGAAAAGAGACATACCGCCACTGTAGAGGAAGCTGCAGCGGAGTTTCCAGTCCGCATCAACAGGGGTCTGTCTTTATATAGAGGCTGTGAGAAATAGAGTGGTATGGGGTGAACTAATGGAGTCAGACCACATAAAAAAACCTGGATGGCTGGAGAAAGGACAATACGTCCGGAGAGATGGAGAGATGGCCGGCGACTGACCCGAACGCGGGACGCCTGAAATAGGCGCCGGCGCATGCGCGGGAGCCGCCAGGCCAATGAAGCCATATAGTGTAGTAAGGGCAATGACTGAGCATGCGTGAGTCGCGGAGTAGCGGCTGCGCAGGCGCAGAAGAAACACGGCATGTAGAGCTATGCCGGCTGGGGAAGTAAGAGCTAGTGTGTATGTGGATTGCGTTATGACAACAATACATACGTGAAGGCGGTATACATGAACGGAAAATGGGCAGAGGGATAAAAAAGGAGAAAAGATAGGTATATTAATAGAACAGAGATAAAGAAAAATAAGATAGAATGAAGTTGGTGAATCTAGAGAAAACAGCGTAGAGGATAGCAGAGGAGTACATAATGTCCGTAAAAGGGGGAAAAAGGAAGAGAGGTTTGATAAACCTCAAAAGGGAGGAACAGGAAAGAAAAATTACCAGGTGGAGGAGGTACATCATTTGAGCTAAAAGACAAAAAAAGAAATACAATAAATATACACATAAAGAATGAAGTGTAAGAAAGACCTAAATACGAATATATATAAAAAATTACACATATGTAAGTGTATATATTATATTATATACATGTATATATACTCATATATATATATATATACACATAAAAGACTGCAGGACCATGGCAAAATAATGGCTAAGTAATGAGCAAAAGTTACATTCAAATTTCTTAGACCTTAATATCGTATTCACGGTTTAAACCATTAGGTTCTAGTGTGTTAAGTGTGTGAATCCAGAACCGTTCCCGTTTTAGGAGAATAGCTGTACGATCGCCACCACGGCGTGGCATAGGGATCTGCTCTATAACCTGAAAACGCAACTGTGATGGTTGATGATGAAAATTACAGAAGTGTGCTGGTATAGAGAGCAATGTCTCTTTACACCGTATGGTCAATTTGTGTTTAGAAATTCTATTCTTGATGGGTTGTGATGTTTGGCCAACGTATCCCAGGCCGCAGGGGCACTTAATGAGATATATCACAAAATTGGATAAACAGGTATAGAAACCCTTGATGGGAAAACGTTTGCCTGTTTGTGAATGCGTGAAGAATTCACCCTTAGTTACCGAAGAGCATTGTGCACATCCCAAGCATGGAAAAGTGCCTTTTCTAGTGGAGGTGAACGTCATCTGTCTAGTTACTGGTCGTGAGGATCCTATGTCTGCTTTAACCAGATAATCACGTAGATTCCTCTCTCTTTTAAAACACTGTAACGGTAGGTTCTGGAATTCGGCTATTTGAGGATAGGAACGTCTAAGGACAGTCCAATGTTTTTTAATCACGTTATGAATTTTAAATGTGAAAGGATGATATTTTAAAACTAAAGGAATACGTAGTCCTGTGTTCTTATTTTTACGTCTTGGGCAGTTAGAGTCAGTTCGAGTGTCGGTGTTATGGACCTGACGTAACAAATGTAACGGGTAACCTCGTTCCTGGAAACGATTGGTCATTTCTTGTAGTCGTGTATTACAGACTTCTGGATTTTGCACTATGCGGCGTATGCGGTTGGATTGGGAGATGGGTAACGACTTCTTTGTATTAGGTGCATGGTTGCTGCTGTAGTGCAGTAAACTGTTACGGTCCGTGGGTTTCCTATACAGATCTGAGGTCAAATATCCCATAGGGTCAGAAGAGATAGATGTATCCAAGAAGTGTATAGTTTCGGTGCTGTAATGAATAGTAAACTTAAGATCGGGAAGAACAGAATTGATGTGATCATGAAATTCTAGAAGAGAGGATGTGGGGCCTAGCCAGATACAGAATATGTCATCGATATAACGAAGCCAAATTTTGGAGTGAGCCATAAATAGTGGATGGGAGTAAACGTGGTGCAATTCAAAAATGGCCATAAAGATGTTAGCATACGGAGGTGCTACATTGCTGCCCATGGCAGTGCCCTTCTTCTGTATGTAATATTGGTCCCCACAGAGAAAATAGTTGTTATAGAGAACCAGAGTGAGAAGATCCAGACAAAATTGTTTAGCATTAGGGTCGAATGAATTTAAGTCTAGAAATTCATCAACAGCCTTTACACCAATTGAATGATCAATTGAGGTGTATAGGCTTACAACATCCCATGTTACCAAAGTGTGTGGGATAGGAAGAGGTGAAATTAATCTGATCCGTTTCAAAAAATCTCCCGTGTCCAGGATAAAAGATGGAGTTTTCTTAACCAAAGGTGTTAGTATTTTTTCAAGAAAAATAGATAAAGGGGATAAGATGGAATCAGTGGATGCCACTATAGGGCGTCCCGGAGGTTTAATAGGATCCTTATGGATTTTAGGCAAAACATAAAAAACGGGTGTAATGGGATAATGATTGGTTAAAAAATCAACAGTACGGGTATCAATAATATTTAAAGAGGCATAGTGCTGTAGGGTGGTTTTAATTAATGTACCAATTTTATACATGGGGTTCTGGTCGACTGGTTCATATGTATCAACATCAGACAATTGTCTGTGTATCTCATCAAGATACATTATTCTGTCCATTACCACGATGGCACCCCCCTTGTCTGCTGGTTTAATAACGATATCCCTGGACTTACAGAGATCGTTAAGGGCCCGGAATTCGGATGGAGATAAATTAGAGCGGTATTTGAACTCTCGCTGACCCTGCTCAGATAACATAGGAGTAATCTCTTGTTGTACAAGGTTAATAAACGTCTCGACTGGGTGGTGATTGGTCGGTGGATTATAACTAGATTTAAGTCTTAGGTTGAAGTTAGAGATGGAGAAAATAGGTGGGGAGGGAGAGTCTTGTGTATTCTGTATAGGTGTACCATCTGTTGTCCCAGTAAAGTGGACTTTTAGACGTAACTGTCTAAAAAATCGCTGTAAGTCCTCTTTTAGAGTAAAAGTGTCTACAGAGGACGTGGGACAAAAGGATAAGCCTTTACTTAAAATGGACATTTCTAGTGGGGAGAGGTTACGGGAGGATAAGTTGAACACAAGTTGTGTCTCACCTGAGAGCGTGTCTGTATGCGTGTTGGGTGTCCTCCGCCTCCCCCTACGTAGTTTTCGTCTATATACGCTCGTCTGGGTCGGCGTCCACGGGGGCGTCCTCTCCCTAAAAAAGGCTGTCTGTAGGACCTGTTGGAAATGTCGCTATCTGAACCAGAAGAAAAGTCGAGTCGGTTGAGTCGATTAGATGGTAGACGAAATTGGGTGGAATTATTATCTTTCCACCTATATACAGAGTCATTAATGTAATCCTCAGTATCACGGATACATTTTTGACGCTTCTTTTTTTCGTTATTAACTCTGAAGTCAGAGATTGTGGTGATCTTAGTTCTGGAATGATCGTTGGACACTCTGAAACATCAGGTCCCGCCAGCGACAGAGGAGGAGACGGACACAGATGCGGACACGGAGCCTTTCTCTCCGTCGAATCCACAAGGCCCGACAGTTTCTCAATTTTATCGGTCTTCATTAGGCAGTGGTTCGGGGTCCACGGCTAGTGCAAGGCGGCGCATCAGCTCTCAGGGTGCATCATCTGAGGCAAGTAAGGGCTGTGTTGAAGCTGTGCCGGAGAAAGCGGAGGAGGAGGAGGATGAGGAGGAGGTATTCCTAGACACCGACGTTACCAACGTCCCTGCCTTGGAAAGAGGTTGGCGCGAATTTGGGGCGGAGGAGGAAGATGAGGAAGATCAGTTTGCTAGTGCCCCTCGACCCAGAGGCTTGGGAAATCAAGGCTCCATCTCTCACATGAGTGCTTGGATGCTCCCTTTCCTCCAACATGATCCTCGCATTAAGGCCATCAAAATGAACAACAGTTACTGGGTGGCCACCCTCCTGGATCCCCGGTACAAAACAAAACTCAGCACTTTCCTTCCACCCACCCAAATAGAGAGTAAAATGCAGGAAATGGAGACCTTGCTGATTGATCAACTGGAGACATCTGTTGCGTCTGCTTCACGTTCTTCTAATGTCACGGTGGAACAACATCAGCGATGTGACAGCAGTAGAGTGCCAAGTAGCCGTAGCGGCAGCAGCAGGCAAGGTGGCAGAAGCCTAATGGGTGACCTCTGGCAATCTTTATTTACCACCTCACCAACGCATGCAATGCAGGGCACACATCCAACACACAGAGACCAGCTTAAGATCATGGTGCACGACTATCTGCATCTCAACACCAATGTTTTTGTATCTGTTCGGGACCCAATAGACTTCTGGGTATCCAAAATGGACGAATGGCCCAAGCTCGCTCGCCACGCCATAGAGGTGTTGTCCTGCCCACCAGCCAGCGTCATATCGGAGCGGACCTTCAGCACAGCTGGAGGAGTCATTACAGACAAACGCATCCCGCTTTCCACAGATAATGTGGATCAATTGAATTTCATCAAGATGAATGAGGCATGGATCTCTGATGATGTTGTGGCCCCAATTGCCGAGGTCACCGATTAGTTGCCGGTCTACTTCACATTCCTCTTCAAACAGAAATGGTCCTCTTGAAAACTTTTTTTTTAAAATGATCATTTCTTACTGCAAATTTTTATTCTCAGTTCCCACAGTTCATTTTGCTGGTTTGCTGTGAGGAGACTGTAAAAGACAGCAAGGTTTCATGACAACACCGTATTCCATTTACTCACTTTATCTTTAGAAGTTTTCGCATTGTCAATGGTTTTGAGTTCATGTTGCTGTGAGATACAGCTATAATTATGGTCCTTTGGAACAGAAATGTGGCTTCTAAGTGGCATTTCTCCATCACAATTTTTAATAGTGGCTGAGAAGCCCATATTTATAATTTTTTTGGGTCATGTTGCTGTGAGATACAGCTATAATCATGGTCCTTTGGGAACAGAAATGTGGCTTCTAAGTGGCATTTCCCCCCTCCCCAACTTTTAGTAGTGGCTGAGAAGTCACTTTAAAATTTTTTTTTGGGGTCATGTTGCTGTGGTAATACAGCAATAATCATGGTCCTTTTGAACAGAAATGTGGCTTTTAAGTGCCATTCTCCCTCACAATTTTTAACAGTGGCTGAAAAGGGTCATTTTTAATTTTTTGGGTCATTCTGCTTTTAAATGCAGCAATACTTTAGGTCCTATTATAAAAATTTTGTTTCTAACAGACATTTGCTCTTCACAATTGTCAAAAGTGGCTCAAGGGTCATGTTTTGAATTTTTGGGGGCATTTTGCTGTGACATGCAGCTATACTACAGTCCTATTATAAAAAAAATGTTGTTTCTAACAGACATTTGTTCTTCACAATTGTCAAAAGTGGCTCAAGGGTCATGTTTTTAATTTTGGGGGCATTTTGCTGTAAATGCAGCTAGACTACAGGTCCTATTGAAAAAAAAATGTGGTTTTCTAACAGACATTTGTTCTTCAAAATTGTCAAGAGTGGCTCAAGGGTATGGTGCTGTAAAAAAACAGGAATAGGTATGACACTGTTAATGGACACATATTGAAAAAATGATTTGTTTTTGCAAGATCTTTAACATAGCTAGCAATCCCTGTATTGAGAAAAACCCATTTAATACAATTAAAAAAAGAGAAACAAAGACATGGTGGGATTCCATCCTATTTTAAAAAGGGGTGTTTTCTAGAATTAAACTACTAAAAAACTTGCATGTACAAAATAGCGGGTAAAAAAATTCCTCTGAATTGTAAAAGGGGAGGTACAGGAAACCTTAAACCAATGTAGGTTATTCAGAGGACTGGAGTATGGAGCACGGACAGAGTACAAAGAACAGAGACAATTTCCTCCAGCACGTTGAGTAAAATGAGAAAAAGAATGCCAAAAAAAGGCCCCCTGGGTGGAACAGGAGCGTTAAACCACCAGTATTTCCAAGTGAAGCTCAATTGGTCCGCACTCATACGGGGGGCAAGCGCTACCCAGGTCTTGACTGTGTAACTGAGGAAGGCTGGAGGTCTTACCTCACACTTCCGCTTCTGCACTATGCTTCAACACGACTGTTTTCGTTGCTGCGTCATAAGGGCATTTTTACCGTGTTAATAGATGACGGATGCCAGCCTGGGCTCTCACCGCACCCACTGTAACTCCGGCCCTGGCAGCTGAACCTGCGTGTTAATAGATGACAACGCTAGCCTGGGCTCTCACCGCACCCACTGTAAGTCTAGGCCTGGCAGCTGGACCTCCGTGTTAATAGTTTACAGACGCTAGCCTGGCTCTCACCGCACCCACTGTAAGTCTGGCCCTGGCAGCTGGACCTCCATGTTAACAATGGCTGACGGCAGCACGGGCCTCTCCCGTTAGGGGCAATCAGGAGAGCTTCAAATTTCTCTAAAAAATCATATTTTGAAAAGGTGATTTCTGTGAGGTTAAGTAAAAGTGTCAAAAAGGGGTCCAGGGCTGGACACAAATTGCACAATTTGAGGTTTAAAAATTTTCTGGGGCTGGAGTCACTATGGGGTTTCGCATCATTTGATCTCCAGGGGAGTCTGTCCCAATCACTGAAGAAGGATTTGAGGAAAAATGAAACCATTGAATTGATTGGCCCGAATCACTCTCAGAAGCCAGGAGGGTAAATGTCTTCTCAACTAAGAAGTGTTTTGGGGATGATTAGGACATTTTTATTACTTATGGGGGGTGCAGACGAATTAAACACATCTACATGTTTAAAAAATACCTTTAAAAACTGCAGGGAGGGGCTGTATGTTGTATGTTATCACACTTGAAAAAAAAGCAAAATGGTAATAATGTAAAACAAAAAATAAAACTTCCCTAAATAAATTCTGTAAACAAATGTCAGTTACCAAAAAATATACTAAATGACAGTCACAGTACAAAATAGCATAGTGCCACTTTGTGATCTGTGGGTCAAAACAGGTTTTAGGGGTCATGCTGTGGTACAGGACAGGTATAGTCAATGTCCATTCAACTAAAACGGTGGTTTAAAGACTCCTATTTCCGGCACTTTTTAAATCTGGGGGTCATGAAGGTTTGGGGCTCATGCTGTGGTACAGGACAGGGATAGTCTATGTCCAGTTCAACTAAAATGGTGGTTCAAAGACTTCTTTTTCCTGCACTTTTTAATCTGTGGGTCAGACAGGTTTATGGTCATTCTGCGGTACAGGGCAGATATAGTCAATGTCCAGTTTTAACAAAATGGTGGTTCAAAGACTCCTTTTTCCGGCACTTTTTAAATATGCGGCTCCTGCAGGTTTGAGGGTCATACTGTGGTCCAGGGCAGGCATTGTCAATGTCCAGTTCAACTAAAATGGTGGTGGAAAGACTCCTTTTTCCGGCGCTTTTTAATCTGTGGGTCCCGACAGGGTTGGGGCTCAAAGCTGTGGCCCAGGACAGGTATAGTGAATGTCCATTCAACTAAAATGGTGGTTGAAAGACTCCTATTTACGGCACTTTTTAATCTGTGGGTCAGACAGGTTTTGGGGCTCATGCTGTGGCCCAGGAAGGATAGTCTATGTCCATTTTAACTAAAATGGTGGTTCAAAGACTCCTTTTCCCAGCACTTTTTAATCTGTGGGTCAGACAGGTTTAATGGTCATACTGTGGTACAGAACAGGTATAGTCAATGCCCAGTTCAACTAAAATGGTGGTTCAAAGACTCCTTTTTCAGGCACTTTTTAATCTGGGGGGTGAGACAGGTTTGATGGTCATACTGTGGTACAGAACAGGTATTGTCAATGTCCAGTTCAACTAAAATGGTGGTTCAAAGACTCCTTTTTCCAGCACTTTTGAATCTGGGGGGTCATGCAGGTTTTTGGGGGTCATGCTGTGGCCCAGAACAGGCATAGTCAATGTCCAGTTCAACTAAAATGGTGGTTCAAAGACTCATTTTCCAGCACTTTTTAATCTGTGGGTCAGACAGGTTTAATGGTCATACTGTGGTACAGAACAGGTATAGTCAATGTCCAGTTCAAACTAAAATGGGGTTGAAAGACTCCTTTTTCCGGCACTTTTTTAATCTGGTGGGTCAGACAGGTTTAATGGGCCCTACTGTGGTCCAGGACAGCATAGTCAATGTCCAGTTCAACTAAAATGGTGGTTCAAAAACCCTTTTTCAGGCACTTTTTTTAAACTGGGGGTCATGCAGGTTTAAGGGTCAGACTGGGGGTGCCAAACAGGGGTAGTGAATGTGTGTGACTTTTTTTCTGTGGCTTTTATAAAACCCAAGTGTGTTCCTTTAAAATGTAGCACGTATCCATTTGACTGTTGTGGATGTTAATTTTCCCGCTTCTCCAGCCCTGTTTGGGTGTAAATAATGAAGGTTGTTTCCTCTCCCATAGACTTTAATGGTCATTGACGATAATCTATTATCGACTATCGGATATCGGCTTGATAATTGCCGATATCGACTATCGACCCGATGACGATAGTCCATGTAATCGCTCATCACGAAATGAAACAGACAATCCTAACCCATGATAGTAACAAAGAGGGATTACTAATAAACACACACATTAAGTGAAACGGGGCCACTGCCTTGAAATCAAAATGACCACACTCAGCAAGAGTCTACTTGTAACGCATGTCGGTACATATGAACATACACATCCGTTTGTAAATCCGAACAACAATCTAATCCAATGTCTTTAAAAGAAAGCAGTGACGGGGAACAGTCCCAAGTGTAACTTCAGGGGACATTATAAAAACAAATAGCTTGTGTCCTCTGATGCAGCCACATATGGAAAACTGTCCTCACAGATGTAAACGAAGGGAACTGACACTACACTATCAGATTAATACAGTGCCTGTTTACCTTGTTATTTCTCGAATGGTTGCATTGAATTTGGGGAATCCCATGTGTCGCATCCGGTTGCAACGATGCAGGCATTGACACACAGTTGGGATTGCCTGGGCTGGGTTACCAAAGCCGCTTGGCAGCCTATCCCTTCTCCAGCCTCTACATCCAAACCGGGCATAATGAGAAAGCACACTTTATGAGACCGGTTTTCTTTGTCTGCAAGATGCACCTACTTAATACATGCCAAACCCACACACTGCGTGCTGAACATAAACTTTCAGGACAACCAAGCTGAAAAATAAAATAGCCAAAACAATGCACATGGGTCTTATGAGGAGATGTACAGGAGACCTACCGACTGGACATGTGAGCAATACTAATGGCTACTTGTGGTTGGCTTTTTGGGTCAGTACCACAACTTGTGGGCCATGGTTGCCCATGCAATTAACACGTTAATAACTAAATATAGACCCAAACTATGTAGAGCCCACATAACCAGCTTTAAATAGTGTGCGACATATGTATGAGAGTCAGCGAGTCCACTAGAGGAGACTGGCTATAATTCCATACTGTGGCCTACAAAATCGAATACCGTCCGAACAACCGGAATATGTGAAGCATGACCCACGTCTTCAAAACTTTCAGGATCAAGATTTGGATACACATTCATGAAGGATGTTGTGGCTCCAAAATCCGTGGTCCAGTTTTCTAAAACCATATGTAGAGTGATTGTTTGGTGTACACTATGGAAGTTACAGTATGTGAAGAGTACATAACTGTGACAACATATGAATCTTCTTGTATTTTTTCGCTCTCAAACACACACAGCGCAAACCACGAAAAACAAGGGCTCTTTTCGAAATGGATGAGCTGCGGTATATCGTCCGCTTCCTGGATGAGGCAGAGTATGACAACCTGCCCCGAGTCCATAGGAACACCTATAAGAAAGGCATCATGGAGAGGCTGGCTGTAGAGCTCAATGAAATGTTTGGGGTAGAACACACACCAAAACAATACAGAAGCGGTTCTCCGATTTAAAAGTAAGGCAACACCGGCTTATGGGCCACATCCGCCAGGAGCTCTACATGCCACGACGTAAGTGTTTTTTTTGTAGGAGACACCAAGTTATGTATCAAATGTTATCACACCAAGACACTCGGTAGTAAGGATTTCAGCTCCATACATCTTGCTATGGTCCATAAATGCGATGAGAGTACAAACCAAAAAGAAGGGAAAAGCATATTGTTTAGGGCACATTAGTAATCACCTCGAACCTGACATTGTTGCCTTCATAACAAACAATATTGCCCACAAAACAACAACTTCATGGACAGATGACAACACAACACATCATTCTTTAGACGACAATAGATTCATGTTTGAGGCCAATTTGCAATGTGAGGTTGATGGATGTGTCCAAATTCCTAAGCCAAACACAGACATCCCCTACGTGCTAGATGATGGAGACTAACGTCTCGTCACACCGGAACGACCATACTTCGGGCTTGTTACAAAACATACACAGAGAGAACAAACATCCAAATGTGTCAAGTGTGCTTGAGGCTCACCAGGACTAATGTTTCCCAAAATTAAACCTCACAAACACACGGGCCCAAATTTTGACAAAAACATTCCCCAATAACACACCCCTTTCCCTAAAAACCCAAAACCATTAACCCAGTTACCCCGAACCCAAAAACACATGAAAATTGACTACCGTTCCTGGGGAAATGTGACGAAAATTTTTTTTTCACATGCCCAATCCCTAACAACCAAACACAACACGGAAAAATTTACCCCAACGTATTAAAATACAAGACTTGAGGGTAGCCACATTGATGTGCCTATATTCATATTTTACGCCAATAAAGATCTTAGCCATTTAAGGGACATTCTCCACCCGTGTCTGGGCCCAAGCCCCAACAGGGCCAAAAGGGGGGAAGATGCCTCATCCAGGGGGGCGGACGGACCCCAAATGGAGCCGCAAAATTTGAACCTGTGGCTGACCCCCAAGGAATTTCGGAAATGAAATTGGGTACATATTCACAGAAAACATGCATTCCCCCGCTTGGTGAAAGCTTTCCCACACATGTAGAAATGAGGCTAATTGCATTATGTTTCCATTTGTGCAAATCATGCAGGCGGAAGAACCTTTTCCAGTATGCCCTTTTTTATTTGCCCAACATTGCGGGGGGACCCAAGGGTGTGCCAGTGTTGTGATGGACACTTGGGAAAATGCTGGGCACCCGCCTGGTTAATAGTATGGGTGTCACAAATAGGTTGAAAGCCAGCATTGTGTACTAAAACGTATCTTATTTATGGCACACTTTTTTTATCGCCTTTTTAAATATGAAATTGTAGTCCCCGGGAAACCCCACCTCCCTCATGCCCTGAGGTTGTAGGGAGTGATTTTTTTCTTTGGGGTTACTTTGCACCCTGTGAAAAATCCCCCCAGGGCATTTTTACTGCGGTTTTTCTGCATGCTGGTGGGGAATAGGTTTTTTAAAGTTGGTGTCCCATTTTTTAAAATTTTTTTTGCTTAGCAATTATTGCCATTGATCTTTTTCCCAGTCAGCATAAATGGAAAATTTTTGCTATTTTCTGGGTTCTTTGTTTGTTCACCCATTGAGCTTTTAACAAGCCCCAAAAAAAAAAAATTTGGAGTGTTTTTTTTGAGAAAAAGTAAGTGTCCCTTTTTCCCGGGTATTTTTTTTTCTGTAAAGTTTTTTTATGTTAAACATTTTTTAAAAGGGAATTTTTTTTTTTTTTAAATTTTTCCATATCACTTTCAATTTTTTAAAAAAAATTCTTACGCCCTGCAGTTTTTTCTTTTTGGGCCACAGGTCTAATAAAAGCCCAACTTTTCCCTTTTTCTTTAGAGAGGGGATTTTCAGCAGTCTGCTTGTAATCACTACAAGCAGCATCAAACTGAAAGGTGACACCAATGTGTATAGTTAACACAGGATTTACCAGTTATAATGCGAAAATATTTCACAGCTCCCCCTCTCCCCCTTTCCCGCAAATAAACTTTTTTCCCCCAGGTCGACTAAAAAAAACCCCTGCTATATAATCAAGGGGAAACTGAGTCAGATTAAAGGGGTTTCCTGTGTGCATGAAGTGCTGTAAAGCATTTTCTAAATGCTTTTTTAAAAGCAGTTCAGGCCCCACCCCCTTTCACCTCTCGCCCCTCCCCCTTTTGGGTTGCCCCCCCAGGGGTCAGCCCCCCCTTGGGCCCAAAAACCTTTTTTATCTAAAATTTTGGTTTGGGTAAACAAATAGCATCGCATGGCTTTAAAATACCACCTGAAATGTTTGAGGGTTTCCCCAACTCTAAATTCCCGGCCCAATTTTAAACCTCTCAAATCCCCGCGGATCCCGACTGTCTTTGCCCAAATTTTCCCCCTTCTTCTCCTCACTTTCCCCTTAAAGTTTAAACGTGGAAAAAAAACAAATTTTCATAACTTTCCCCCGCCCCTCCATCCCTCCACCTGATCTCTTATCAAAGTCAATGGCTACACCTCTCCCCAGCTCCACAAGCCCGTCCCTTGGGAAAAACCCTTGACTCCAATTGCCCTTTAAAAACCACACACCCAAAACCCTCCTTTTTGCCTGTTCCCCTGTAAAAATTTCTCCCGTACCCGCTCTTTCCCTTTAAACCCTTTGGGAAAGCACAAAAAAATGTTTTGCCCATCCCCTTGTATCTCACGCCTAGACAATTGCAACATCTTTCCCTGGGGGCCTTTCCCAGCAGCCCCCCTCGCTCCCCTCCAACCCAAACCTTTAAACCCTTGCTGCCCGTTTGTTTTCACCTCCCCTCCTCGCTACCCCCTCCCCTCCCCCCCTCTGCCGATCCCTTCACTGGTTTCCCCATTCCCGGGCGAATCCATTTTAAAGTTAGTAACCTTGACCTAAAAGGGCTCTACATAACCTCTCCCCCCCATACATCTCTGCTCTAACCCTCAGATATTCCCCCCCAACGCCCAAACTCCGCTCCCACAGGACCTTCTCCTCTGCTTTTCCCCCTTTCAAACTCCTCACACAACCGTCTCCCAAAAATTCTCCCGTGCTTCCCCATTTCTCGGGGAAATCCAAATTTTCCCCAAAAACCTCAAAACTCTTCCCCCCCCTCTCACCCCCCAAAAAGCAAAACCCAAAACCCATCTCTTCAGGAAATTTCCTATAACGAACAATAACCCCCCCAAAACCGGGACAAACCGGGCCCAAAACATGTTGCCCCTCACCTTCTGTCTCTTCCCCCCCCTTTCCTTTTTTGAGTGTAAGCCCTCAGGGGGAGGGGCCTCTCTCCCCTTTTTGTTCCAGTTGTTAGTTATTAATTTGTACCTTTGTACTTGTTTGACCTATGTTATGTAAAAGGGAAACCTTTTAAAAAGTACAAAACGCCCTTTGGGAAACCCAAAGGGGGCTCAAAAATAAATAATAAAATGCTTTTCCCCCCAACATATATAGACGACTGAATTGAGATATCAAAAATCAGAAAAAAAAAAACGGCTAAGGAAAAAAAAGGAAAATAACCCAAAAGGGGCTTGTTTTAAAAAATAAAAAAAATTTTAAAAAATTGGGTGACAGTTTCCCTTTTAAATTGTCTTCTCACAATCAACAGCTTTTATCAAAAGAATGGCTGGTCAATGAGACCACCACCAATATCTAAAACAAAGAGGCTACAATGCACCATGCTTCTTTGACATGTCTTGGCTCTTCTAAGAAAACTGAATATGGTTCTTTTATTCAATGACTCATTTAAATTTCTTCCCAAAAAAACAGTAAAGAAGTAATTTTCCCAATGGCACAGGGTTTTCACTTGTTTACAAGTCTCAAAAATGGAGTTTGTATCTTCTCCCCATGGTTGTGTGAGTTTGCTCTGGGTGCTCTGTTTTCTTTTACACAATTCAAAACCATACTTGTAGAAATTTCCCGGGGGTTTCCCATCAAAATTTGGCTCTAAATTTTGTCTTTATTTAAAAAAAGGGAAAATAGATTGTGAGCTCACTAGAGGCAGAGACTGATGCAAATGTTAACAATTCTGAATATTTCTGCAGAACATATTGGTGGTAAATAGAAGAGGCAAAGAACATAAACAGGATGTTCAGCCTTGTCGGTTTTACATTGAGTCATTTTTTTTTTTTATATTTTGTGGTTTTTTTAAATTTTCCCGTTGTTTTGAACAAATTTCCCCCAAAATTGGGCAACTAACCCTGGGGTTCACCCCAAATTTTAGGGTAGGAAAAATTTTTATTACTTTCATTGTTTTTCTTACTTTATGCCAATAATGACTGTGGCTTCTAAGAGCCATTACTCCCAAGCCACAGGTTAACCACGGAGTAACCTAGCTGTGAAACTTAATGGACTCTGCTTTATAGCACTTTAAAAAGATATCGATGCCTTTTCCCCCAAAAAAACCCCAATTTTTAGGGTTTAGTAAAATTTAGGCCAGGTTACAGACTAACAATTGTAATGTTTACTCTTCTATCATTTCCTAATGGTGGCATTGGCACAATGTTACACAATCTGCCCATTTAAAAAATAGCAAAATGTGACCTTGGCAGGGCAATGTTTCTATAATTGTTAGGTTTACTCTAGCATCAAAGAAATGCTGAAACACAAAAGCAACAAGTAACGCTGAGAATAGGTTAATAAAACTGTCCCACCATGGGGTAATGTATAATATATGAAAAAGGCCTCAAGTACATTACTTTTCTTATCTCGTATTGATCTTAAAGGGAGTTTTCTTATTAAAAACCTTGACTGAGTCTTAAAGGGGTTTACCACAAAGTAAATAGCAACACACAGGTCGCACACAGCTATCTGTAAGCCAACCGTACAAGAGAATGAGAAGGGCGACACCTGCGGCCTTTCTCTCCATTCACTTCTATGGGAGCTCCCGAATATGGCTGTGCACACTCACTTGGATATTTGGCAGCACCCAAAGAAGTGAATGGAGAGGATGGCCGCAAGCATCACCCTTCTCTTTCGCATGCAACCTGTGCAGGGCTTTTTACTTTGTGATAAAACCCCATCAAGAGTCAGTCAATATATATATAATATATATATATAAATATATATTAATATATATATATTTTAAAATATATTATAATATATATATATCATACCCATCTAAGCGAACACCACTGATCCCAAACACACATTTTTTGGAAGAAAGAATTCTTGGAGGCACCACCACCATCTTCTGAAATTCTCAAAATTTTGTGCACAGACTTATAATAACTCCTGGGGCCTATAGCCACCACTGAAAGGCCCAACTCCTCTATAGTTTAAACAGATAAAATTGGTTTAACCAAGTTGAATAATGTTGATTTCTTCCCATCACATTACCTCCAAAGATTATTATCTGTTCTGGCAAAACGATACCATTGGTACCTGCAAAAGACAGTGGCTCACAACCAAACGGATTAAAATTAGGGTAGGTGGGTAAGACAAAATGGAATTGGTAGCAAATTCTATTCTCTGTGTAAGTAGAGAAAAACTCATATCCCCTCGCCTACCATCATTCTAGACTTGTGTAATGCACATCCCATGGTGGTCACATGGACGTCTGTGATCTCACTATGATGAATCATACAAACCGCCTAAACTGCTATGTTTGTCTGATAGACCTTGTGATAAGTCAACTCGTTGACTGATATTTTGCCTGGACGTCCACCTCTTGGCTTTGGAATGGATGGACAGACTTCATTTCATATTCTTCCAACTGACATGGCCTCACATGATGTAGTTTGGCAACGTTCTTCGGCAAGAGACCACTATCGAGCTAGATGATGCGATTTTTCTTTTCTTGGGAAACTTCCTCATGGCTGCTTCTTGATTCGAACCAGTGACCTTTCGCTTGGGAATCAGCCTGATAGCACACTCAACTATTAGGGAATATGTCCCACAATTAGGAGCAAAACAGAAATGCAATTACATGACAAGTATCTGCAGAACTAAGAATATACTAAATAGTTGCAGGTCAAAGTTATGTACGAGATGGCCAAGATGATTGACTATAAAATGATAGTAATCTGACGTTCAATGCTATAGAGGCATGGAGAGTATAGATCTTTTATTTTATTAGAGCAGCAGCTTATTATAATTAAAGAAGAGACCCAGACTACCTTTTTAACGTATGTTTACACAGAGTATAATTTACATGGTTTGACGTTGTAATCCATGTAAAACCCTCATGGGAAGACTGCAATGTGGAAAAAAGATGTGCCAAGTCCTTTCTTTTATGTGGGATCCGGTCGGGTAGCCTATATGAGGATTAGCCCCATCGGTATAAGCAAAATAATGCCAAGTACCAAAAAAAATACCAATACAATGTGTACATTTCAGTTTCTTCATCTGTGTCATGGGTACAATATAAAGTAAATAAAAATAAGTGTAAATTTACTGTACAATACTCAGCATGCTGCTTTTTATTTATTTTTTTATTCGATTTCAGTTCTAGCCACATAGCATCCAGGTTTTCTATCTGATTCTTAGCACACTGGACAAATTAAGATAGTGGTGTCATTTTACTATTATGAACACAAAGGGCGACATGTATGATTTTTGGCGCTTAGACGCCAATTTTTATGCGCATAAGAATAGTGTAGAATGTGCCTGAATCTATGAACCTGTTCTACTGTGGGTCATAAATTAGGCACAATCTAGTGCAGAAACGACACTTCTGGCTCAGTAAACCACTTTTAAAGTAGCTTACCTGTTCCAGCAGTAATGCACCTGAAATTGCCATACTGAAGCTATAAATCTGTAGCTTTGTACGGATCTAGAATGCCCCGCCTCCCGCGCAAACCTCCCCCCTCCCCTCCTGAAATCAGGCACATTACAAAGTGCCGCGGGCGCTCCGTAAGGGTATTTTCACATGGCTTATTTTGGAGTGCATTTTGCTGCGTATTTTGCGGTGTACTGCGCTTAATACGAGGGGAAATGTGCCCCATAATTACGGTAATTCATAGCTCTCATAGAGAACTATGGATTACACCTCGTCCCCCCGCGTGTAAAATATGATCGTATTGTACGTGCAGGGAGATAAGTGACATGTTATTTATTCGCAGCGAGTAATGCATGTCTATGGGGCCGCGGGAGTATGTGCTGACTAGCGCGAGCTCCTGAAACACACCATGTATTGCGGCAGGTACTGTACGCGCCACAATACATCGTGTAAACATACCCTAATTCGTCTGATATTGGCGTGCAAGCTTTTAAAAAATATAGCCAACAGGGCTGCGCTAGATCTCGGGCTGCAAAAACACCAGACTTCTGGTGCAGCCCTGTTCATACATGTTCTCCAAAATGTTTCATAAATTTTATATCTATGCTGTGGGCAGAGTGCACCTCAAAATGATATAGCATTGCAATATTGCTATCTTATACGTATAGTATGCCAACGTTTTTCATCTGTGATATGTGAGAAGCACTTGTTCATCTCTAACTCTGTTTTTTCCACTTACTAAACTTAAGTGCTTGTGACTTAGGTAGCTTGTATTACTTTAAATAACAAGAAACTATGAAGATCAAGACTAACATTTTCGTGTCTTTAGATCAATGTAAAAGAAACAACCTGAAAACCACGTCTTGTTCTTCTGAAGTAAAATGTTTATTTTATTGTTTGCTTGTAGAGGCTTGTTATCTTTCAAATTAAAAATGTTTCTTAGGAAGTATTTTATGTTCCAGTTATAAAACACACAAAAGCTGACTCACGACCAACACAAACATCTTTAATTCCCGCTGGCCTTAGTTCCCGTTGACCATCATTTTCAATGTCTTCAGACTGTGATTCCCAACACAGACATGACATTTACTTGCATATTTTAATTAACGCTTTTAAGATAGAATTGACAAGATCTTACCAGACAAAATAACTGAACTTTTGCCCATCCATTTTTTCTGAAATTGCTTGGATACAGAAATTGATATACAGGCAGCCCTCGGGTTACGAACGGGAGAGGGACTGTAGGTTTGTTCTTAAGTTGAATTTGTATGTAAGTCAGAACAGGAATATTTATTAAATATAACTCCAGCATGAAAGTTTTTTCTATTAGATTTGGATAGTGCAGTGAAGGGTTTTTACATTTGTTTTGCTGTCTGTGCCCCTGTTAAAAGATTTCCCTTCATTTTCACCTCATGTGTTGCAGTAGAATGCTGGAACTTGTCAGTCCACAGCTACTCTCTGCTGTGGAACATGGAGCTACAAGTGCCAGCATGCCACATGTCCGTTTCTTACTAGGGGCTAGATGTAAGTCAGAACGGTCTAAGTCGGGGACTGTCTGTATAATACAGAAGTCTTTTTACAGGGGTTGTCCAGTTCCTTTAAAAAATAAATACTAAGTTACTGGTGATCCCAAAAAAAAAATCTACTCGCCTTCCTTCAATCCGCCATTTCAGCGTTTGGTATCTCTGGTTTTCTGTTTACATTCTTCTTCTCCCAAACAGGTTCACCTCTACATCAGCTGTCCACTACCAAACGCTGATGTAAATAGAGGCATATGACCAGTGTTGGACTGAGGTGCTTAGGGCCAATAGATGGAGTTGATTCTAGGGGCCCCCCAGTGGAGCTGTTTCTGGGCCCACCAGTTGAGCTGTTTCTGTGCCCACCGGTGGAGTTTATTTAAGAGTCCCACCATATAGCTACTGTAAATGACTGTGCATGCCTTCTATACTCTGCCTCTTGCTTTTTGAATATGTTCACACGGCTTATTGCGGCACATATCATGCCGCAATACACCGGGTGTTTTGGAACCACGGGCTGATCAGCGCGTAATTCCAAGGCACGGGGAGGGGGGGGGGGGCAACCGTGCACATTTCTCTGTGTATAAAACACAATATGCAGCGAAATGCACATGCAATTATGCTTCAAAATAAGCCGTGTGAACAATCTTTGCTTTTTTGCTTTTGGTGAGGATGTATATGCTGTTAAAATACAACTCCAGGTCAACCATGCTCAGGGGCCCACCGGGGGTTTCCCCTATTCCCCTGTGGGCCAGTCCAAGCCTGCATGTGACCGCTGCAGCCACTCAGCAGCTACAGGGGTGATGTCCCCATTCCAAACAAGAAGAACATAAACAGACTGGACTGGAGAGATTCCATTACAGTGGAAGAAGGGGGGTATAGTTTTTTTTAATGGAGCACCAGGAGCTTAGTATTTAGTTTTATAGCAACTGGACAACTCTTTTAACAGTGATGTATAACATAAATATTGTGAAACAGGACACTGGGTTGTCTCAACCAATTTATAAACCAAAGCAACTGCACTGCCAAACTAGGAAAACTAGAATTTATAGGTATCCATAGCAAAGAAAGTGGGCCCACAACACCCAATGATATAAAAAACTGAAACAGCAGTATAAGCAGCTATAATTACAGCTATGGTCAACAGTGCCATATATCAACAAACCCACATAACAGTGCCAGATAGTAGAAAGCCACCAACTGGTTATTGCCTTCCAAAAGGCACAAGCTTCTTGCACCTGAATTTGCCTCCTTAAACTCGGGGCCGCATTGCAGCTGCTGTTATGCCTATTGTTATACCTATGACATAACCAAGAGGATCTTGAACAAGGGGCCCTATTCTATGAGCATAGGTCCCTAGCAAAGACTACAGATTAGTGTTCCTTTAAATAATGTGTCCTTTTGCTGTCTTGTCAACTGAGGAGAAACTAACAAAAGTTTTAACTAGAACAAGGCAATATTCAGTAACTGTGATCTAAGTTGTAAATTAACCAATCACTTGTATATAGTGTGTATATGATACACAAGACTACTAGAAAAGAGTTGTTACTGTTAAAAGGATTTTTCACCTTTCAGAAAAAAATAAAAATAAAATACAAGCCAATGTGATAAAATAACAAAAAAGTCTGTACTCACCTCTGTAGTCCCCTGGTGATCGAGCACTGAAGCTCCCATGGGTGCTCCGATCTTTATTCACTATTGGGCAGCATGTGGTGGCTTCATCCAATCAGTAGCCTCAGCGCTCATTACTGATTGATGCCGATAGGGAGGTATGTGATTGGCTACAAGGGTTAACAGTAAATAATGACAGAATCAGATAGATGGGGGACTGGAGAGGATTTTTGGATCTTATTTAAAAAGGTTATAAAAACCCTTTAAGTCCTCATATACTCTAAACATATCTAGAAATTGCATGATTATCCTGATTTAAAAGCTGTATGTGCAATGTATCATTGTATCTAACTTTAGAACCTGCTAACATGGCAAAATTTCACATTGATCTTGGTGCGGAATTTGCAATTATTCATGAAATACACATGAAGTCTACCTAGAATCCATCTCTCATTATATTTAACTGAAATCCACACTGTGTCTATATGGAATAGATCTTTCCTACAGGGATCTGAAAATTTTCTGCATTGAAAAATGTAATTGGCATGTGACATATGAATGTGGTTTCAATGCAGATGCAGAAACTGTGTCAGCAGACAGGACATGGATAAGGCCCATTCAAATTTTCAGTGAAATCCATCAGCGCAAAATTAAAATCTTGGGCAGAACTCCTCTGGGACTTCTGCCGTGGATATACAATGGGGCCTTAGAGAGTGCAAATTGCAGTATATGCAGTATATGCTACAAAACCTTTTCCAGATGCTATGGGCTACATGTACGGTATGTACGGGGCTGTGCCAGTATTCTGGTGTCCTTTCAGCCCCAAAACAACCGCATGCCCTGTTCCCTAGATGTATAAGCAGGCGCATTCCAAAATTAGGCGCATTATGCGGCGCCTGCAGCACTTTGTAATGCGCCTAAGATGTGGGGGCACTCTGGAGGCGTGGCGCACCACAACCGTATGATTCTTCGCATTTATGACTGGAGGATGGCAAAACTGGGCGCATTACTGCTAGAACAGGCAGACCAAGTTACAAGTGGTTTACTTGAGCCTGAGTTGTCGTTTTGGAACTTGAAAGTGCTAAATCTATGACCTGCAGTAGAACAGGTTCATAAATTTAGGTGCATTCTACAGTTCTTTAAAGCTATTTAGAATTGGCCTCTACGTACCCAGATTATACATGTCGCCCATAGGATGACATGCATGAATGGGGCTACACCAGTCTTCCGGTGTCAAAAAGCTGTAGTAGACCTGTTCTATAGATGTTTGAACAGTCACAATCAAAACTTTGGTGTGATAAACTTTTTAGTGCGCCAAAGATTTGGGAACGTTCTGGGGACACCACATTCATAGAATTAGACATATTTTTGAATGTTTGATGCCAAACCTAGGTGCAAAACAGTTAAAACAGAGAGACCAGGTTAATGGTGGTACCTGAGCCAGACTTGTCATATTGGCACTACAATGTGCCTGTATGTATGACCTGCAGAAGAACAGGTTCATACATTCTGCCGCATTCTACACAGCCTTAAAGCAATTTAGAAAGGGAAGATCTATCCTTAGGGAGAGCACCATATAGGCGTGTGGAGATTCGAAATTGCCTTTTACACTCCACAAAGCATCTGCATATCACAAGGCATTATGGGAAAGGAGTTGAGAAGCTCAAGCGCCCTCTATTGGATGTAACAAATCCTCAATTTGCTTTTGACCTACTGGGTCTTTGGAAAGCAAAAGGGATATTTAGCCAAGCCAGCATCAACCATCTGTAGACAGCAATTTAGAAATGGCTTGTCAGCGCCAATGTTCATACATGTCGCCCTATGGGCCTCATGTATGAAAACTGTCCAGGTCTAAGACTTTCTTTGTTGCCCATAGCAATCAATTAGAGCTCCCCCTTCAGATTTTTTCAGAGCACTATATGAAATTAAAAAGGAGCTCTGATTTTTTACTATGGTCCCCCAGTGTGGCTTTGTGTATATGGCATCTGTATCTCTATTAGAGCATGTATTTATATTTCTCTTATGCTCTTGTATGATGTACATTTGGCATTCTGTTTTTTAAGTTGTGGTTAATTAGTTAATTCCTTTATAGGAAACAAGTGCTATTTTCTGTGTTCAGTGTTTTGCTGTGTCATCCTATATACCAAGTTGTAAGAAGTGGCAACTCGAGGTGGTTGGAAGTTGAGGTATCAGTCATGTGACTGCCCCGCAGGAGATTTTGGCAGAAATAAGAGAGACAAACAGAGTCAAAGTTCATCAAAGCAACCCAACTTTTCTACCTGAGTCACTCACACTTACCTCTGTAATGCAGCATAGTCTCATAGTCCAAAACAGATCACAAACAGTATTAACAGGTATGCAAAAAAGTCCACAGTACATCTGCAACTGTAAGTTTTGACCCTACTGGTTGTTCTTGGCTACTGTGGCACCTCAGTTGCATGTTCCACTCCAGCCAATTCTACCAACTTCAGTCTAATTTGGCTCACTAACACCGGTTTTTGTGCTGGTAGCCTTCTAGCTGTTCTGGCATCCACTGTTTTACAGAGGTGACCCTTGGTAATATATCTGCCCCCAGTTTTGCATCCCTGTACCTCTAGTAGCTCTACAAGGCAACAGTCATTCTTCATTGACCTTCTCCTTCGGACAGCAAACTCAGCTCCATCTCTCAGCTGACAGTGCACAACATGTGTGCAGTGCGTCATACTTTTCCCATGCACTTCAGTAAAGCAGCACATCCATTTATCTCAGGGTCATTTTAACCCACTGGTCCACCCAGTGCGAAAATTTCATGAGTGGGCTCTCCACCTTACTGAACCATTTTCATATAGTACACTATTAAAACAAATACTCAGCTGCAGTGATTTACAAGACAACATGATTGTTTTCTCTATCCCACATTCCTTGAGCCATAACTTTTGATTTTTCAGTTGACATACCCGGATGAGTACTTTATTTTTTGTGGCACAAGTTGTGCTTTTTAATGGTACCATTTTATGTACCATATAATGTACTAGAAAACCAAAGAAAAATTGTTTGTGGGTTGTAGCAGAAAATTAAAGATCATTTCTGGGGGCTTTTGTGTTTATGGAGTTCGCTGTGACAGATCCTGCCCACTCCAACTCCATATTTTTCCATAGGAGCATAGCGCCTAAGAGTGTAATTAAAGTAGGTCTTAAGAAGGTACCCTCCTATGTGAAGTTCATACGCTCCTAATATCAATGTATAAAATAATCTTAGTAAAAAACCTGTTTCTGTTAAGTTGTGTGTTGTTTTTAAAAAAATAATAACGCAGCATGCTGTGCTTTTTTCCATCAATTTGGACAAACTCTGTGATGGAGGCTTTGAACAGAACCTTCAACACAGATGGGAACCAGATCTTATTTTGTTATCTCTTCCTGTGCTAAATGATATGCATTGGATAACGAAGGCGCAGTGCGTATCATTACTAGTTATTATTATTATTATTATTATTATTATTATTATTATCATTTATTTTGGAGCACCCTTGATTCCAGGGCGCTGTACATTTCAGGCGGGTACATAAATAACATTGGTCAAACAATTACAAAGTGACAATAAGTGACTAACAACTGGTACAGAGGGAAAGAGGTCCCTGCCCGCGAGGGCTTACAATCTACAGGGGAGGGGTGAAGAGACAGAAGGTGAGGGGCAGACATGTTTGTGGGGCGGAGCAGTGCAACCCGGGGAATGTTGGTTATAGGCAATCCTGGAGAGGTAGGTTTTTCAGGTTACGTTTGAAGCCGGTGAGAGAGGGGGTGAGTCTGATGTGTTGGGGCAGTGAGTTCCAGAGTGTGGGGGAAGCACCAGAGAAGTCTTGGAGACGGTTATGTGAGGAGGTGATAAGAGGAGAGCAGAGGAGAAGGTCCTGTGAGGAGCGGAGGTTGCGTGAGGGGAGGTATTTAGAGATTAAGGCAGAGATGTATGAAGGGGAGAGGTTATGGAGAGCCTTATAGGTCGAAGTTGCTAGCTTGAACTGGATTCGCTGGGCAATGGGTAGCCAGTGAAGGGATCGGCAGAGGGGAGAGGCAGGGGAGTAGCGAGGAGAGAGGTGAATCAGACGGGCAGCAGAGTTAAGGATAGTTTGGAGGGGAGCGAGGGTGCTAGCTGGGAGGCCGCAGAGGAGGATGTTGCAGTAGTCGAGGCGGGAGATGACGAGGGCATGGACAAGCATTTTTGTGCTTTCAGAGTTAAGAAATGAGCGGATTCGGGAAATATTTTTTAGGTGGAGGTGACAAGCAGAGGTGAGGGTTTGGATGTGTGGTTTGAAGGACAGATTGGAGTCAAAGATTATCCCAAGGCAGCGGACCTGTGGTGCTGGTGAGAGAGTGTAGCCATTAACAGTGATAGAGAGATCGGGTGGAGAGATGGAGTGGGACGGTGGGAAGATAATGAATTCAGTTTTCTCCACGTTTAGTTTTAGGAGACGGGAGGAGAAGAAGGAGGAAATGGAGGACAGGCAGTCAGGGATCCGGGAGAGAAGAGAGGCGACATCTGGGCCGGAGATGTAGAGTTGGGTGTCATCTGCATACAGGTGGTATTGAAAGCCGTGTGAAGCTATGAGCTGACCCAGACCAAGAGTGTAGATAGAGAAGAGTAGTGGGCCCAGGACTGACCCTTGGGGGACACCGACAGAGAGAGGGCGAGAGGAGGAGGTGGAGCGAGAATGAGAGACGCTGAAAGTCCGATCAGTGAGGTACGAGGAGATCCAGGAAAGAGCCAAGTCCGTGATGCCGAGGGAGGAGAGGATGTGTAGCAGGAGGGAATGGTCGACAGTGTCAAAGGCAGAGGAAAGGTCTAGGAGGAGAAGCACAGAGTAGTGGCGTGAGGCTTTGGCAGTTGCTAGTGTATGTAATGCGCCTTTTTAGGCGTATTACAATGTGTCATACCAGGCGTATAATGAGCCTAGTCAAGAATATGGCGTCAGAGCATATTTGCCGCAAAATAGACCAAAAAATGGTGCTTGCGTATTGGGACATGTCGGCCTTTGAGTCCAATTTCCTACCTGTGATTATGGGTGAGATAGTTCCTCAAAAATGACACATACCCCCTGCACTATGTAAATTGAGGGGGGGGGGAGGCGGCAGAAGTGACACATCTCCCCTGCACTGTGTAAGGAGGAGGAGGGGCAGTAGACATGACACATCTTTCCAGCACTGTGTAAGGCACAGGAGGGGAGGAGGGGCCTCAGACATGACAAGTTTCTCCTGCACTGTGTGAGGAGAGGAAGTGGCAGCAGACATGACACAACTCTCCTGCACTGTGTAAGGAGGAGGAGGGGCAGCAGACGTGACACATCTCTCCTGCACTATGTAAGGAGGGGGAGGGGCAACAGACATGACACATCTCTCCTGCACTGGGCAAGGAAGGGAAGGGGCAGGAGACATGACACACCTCTCTTGAATTGTGTAAGGAGGAGGAGGGGCAGCAGACATGACAAGTTTCTCCTGCACTGTGTGTGGAGAGGGAGAGGCAGCAGACATGACACATCTCTCCTGCACTGTGTAATGAGGTGGTGGGGCAGCAGACATGAGACATCTATCCTGCTCTGTGTAAGGAGGGGGAGGGGCAGCAGACATGAGACATCTCTCCAGCACTGTGTAATGAGGTGGTGGGGCAGCAGACATGATACATCTATCCTTCACTGTGCAGGGAGAGGAGGGGCAGGAGACATGACACATCTCTCCTGCTCTGTGTAAGGAGGGGGAGGGGCAGCAGACATGAAACATCTCTCCTGCACTGTGTAATGAGGTGGTGGGGCAGCAGACATGATACATCTATCCTGCACTGTGCAGGAAGAGGGAGGGGCAGGAGACATGACACATCTCTCCTGCTCTGTGTAAGGAGGGGGAGGGGCAGCAGACATGACACATCTCTCCTGCACTGTGCAAGGAGGAGGAGCATATTCTTAGTTATGCAGATTCTTGTCATGTAAATGCACTGTTACTGTTTTGTTTCTGGTGATAGAACAATGTTTTCTTCTTGTATACTACAAATTAAAACCTGTTCTCATGTTCCCTAATAGCTCAGTGTGCTATTAGGTTGATTCCCAAGAAAAAGGTCACTGGTTTGAATCAAGGAGCAGCTATTAAGAAGGTTTCCCAATAAAAGAGAAACCACATCCTGCTCATCATGAGTGGCCTCTTGTTCAAGAAAATTGCCAAACTGCATCATGTGAGTGTCAACTCGAAGAATATGAAATTAAGTCCATCCATTCATTCCAAAGCCAAGCAGTGGACATCCAGGCTACACAAGTTGACTCATCACAAGGTTCTGGCGTGACAAACATGATAATGGAGGTGGCTTGTATGCTTAGTAATAGTAATAGAGATCACTTACATCCTTGCAAGCACCGTGTGGCGTGCATTACATGAGTCTGGAATGATGGCCCAAAAATAGGTGAAGAAGCCTCGACAGCAATGTCAACATAAGAAGCATTGTCTCAAGTTTACAAAAAAGTATGAAAATTGGACAGTAGGGGCAGCATGTATGATTTAGGCTGCTCAGGCACCAATTTTATTGCGCGCATTGGTAGTGTAGAATGCGCCTGAATCTATGAACTTGTTCTACTGTGGGTCATAGATTTAGCACTTTCTAGCTACAAAGCAACCATTCAGGCTCAGGTTAACCACTTTTAAAATGGTCTACCTGTTCCAGCCGTGGATTTGCTGTACTAAAGTCACAAATATGTAGAAAACTATGGTTGTAGAGCGACACACCTCCAGAATGGCCCTGCATCTTAGGCGCATTACAAAGTGCCGCAGGCGCTTTATAATGCGCCTATTTTTGGTTTGCGCCTTTTCATACATCAAGTGCACAGGGCAGCGCCAGTTTTTGGGCTGAAAGGATGCCAGACTTCTGCCGTAGCCCCATATATACATGTCGCCCTAGAAGTACTTGAGTCAGGGGCGTCGCTAGGCTGTTTTATTCGGGGCTCGGGCCCCGAATAAAACTCCCTGTGCCCCGAGTCTCTCAGGCTCCAGCCGCTGCGTGGTTGGACCGATGGCCTCAGTGCATGGCGTCCGCTGACGCACATGCAGTGCGGGCTTTGGGAGCACAGAGCTGAGCGCTCCCTGTCCCAGACAGTGTCTGGACCGCTCTGGGTCCGACACTGCGCGGGCCCGCCGGGTCCTCACAGCGCTGAGGACCCGCCGCGGCCCTGTGCGCCTCAGCTGGCAGCGTCGCGATGATGTGATGTCATCGCGACGCTGCCTCTCCTCGGGCGCACAGCGCGTCATAGGCCGTGCGCCCGAGGAGCTGCCGGAGGAGCGCGGGCTGAAGAGGACAGAGCGCGCTCGCCGGGGGAGTTAAGGTGAGTATGAAGGTTGTTATTTTTAAAGCGTTTACCTGCCTCAGTGCCCCCATATACTGCCTGTGCCCCTATAATGCCTGCCTGTGGCCCCATATCCCTGCCTGTGGCCCCCATAACCCTGTCTGTGGCCCCCAAAACTAACTGCCTGTGGCCCCCATATACTGCCCTGTGGGCCCCCATATCCCTGCCTGTGGCCCCCATATACTGCCTGTGCCCCTATAATGCCTGCCTGTGGCCCCCATATCCCTGCCTGTGGCCCCCATATACTGCCTGTGCCCCTATAATGCCTGACTGTGCCCCCCATATCCCTGCCTGTGGCCCCCATATCCCTGCCTGTGGCCCCCATATGCTGCCTGTGGCCCCCATATACTGCCTCAGTGCCCCTATGTTCTGCCTCAGTGCCCCTATATACCTTCTTGTGGCCCCTATATACTGCCTCAGTGCCCCCATATACTGCCTGTGGCCCCATATACTGCCTCAATGCCCCCATATACTGCCTGTGCCCCCCTATATACTGCCTGTGGCCCCTATATACCTGCCTGTGGCCCCTATATACCTGCCTGTGGCCCCATATACCTGCCTGTGGCCCAATATACTGCTTCAGTGCCCCTATATACCTAACTGAGGGGATTGCTATTCCTTTTATTTTGGAGTTTCTGGAAATGTGAGGTTTCTAAGATATTTGTGTCCAAATCCTCAGGGACGAGTATTGGCCGGGAGCAATCAGCATGAAGGTGTGAACCGGATGGAGAAGAGAAGGGAAGGTGAACGACGCTGATCAGAAAAGACGTCTCCTGTGAGTCACTTAATGTAACTGCAGTGTAATCACTTATATGTCTGCAGAGCGTCTACATACAACTGGTAACTACCACTATATGGTCACTATATGGCAGTGGTATATGTCTTCAGAGCCTGTGTACAGCTGATAGTCACATGTGGGGTCTGGCAGGATTATTTGATCCTTATGTAGTAATAGTTTTGGGTCTTGGTTTTGTAGGAGGGTTTTAGTAACAATCACTTGTCTGGTAGATTTGCTCCATGTATCGGTGTATGTTTTGGTGACTGTTTAGGGGTATTGTCATATGAAGGTGAGAAGTTCTGAAAAAGTAAATTTGTCAATGGTGATTTTTACTGTACAGTGACTGCTGAGGAGATGGACGGGATCTGTGTGGGATGTGCAGAAAATTAGTGACAGGAACACAAGGTTTTTCCTGTAAAAAAACATCCCCAGTTCACAATGAGGCGTGAAAAAAGTCGTGTTAAACCAGCCCTACCCAGAAAAACACAAAGGGCCCGAGCCCCGGATGTTTTAGGACCCTAGCACCGCCCCTGACTTGAGTACTATGGGTTTGAAAAGGGCAACATATTGTTCCAGCAGGACAATGACCCAAAGCATATGTCAAGATTGGTGAATAAATGGTTCAATGACAATAAAATAGAGTTGCTGTATTGGCCCCCACAGTCCCCAGACCTCAAACCAATCCAAAACTTGTGTGTAGAGTAGTGTTGAGCGATTATTATCGACAAAGTTGAAATCGGCACGGTAATTACGTTGATCGGATTTTTTAGATCACGCGATAATTTAGGTTAAAATCTGTGCATAATCTATTAATATCACGACATTTTCGGCGATTCCTGTTATTTTGGTGGCCAGCAAATCAGCTTACAGAATAGAGCAGGGTGAGATGTGTGTGCGACGTCATGACTGGGATGCGTATGGTTGCGATTGACTAGAAAAATCACATGACCTCGTTTTACATAGAACAGCCCTTCCTGTTCATGATTAGTGTGTGTCAGTATCTCAAAGCAGTAGGACGTGCGCTCTGCCTCTGTGCAAACAGCTCAGCGAAATTATTCTATTTGTTCACAGAGACAGCTTTACTTTTAGCTGTGATCCATAGAACTTAGTTAGATCAGAGATTTGCAGATTTTAGGTAGTTAGGCAGAGAATTTTAAAGGAGCATCTACTGCTGTAAAGTCGAGGGGGAGGGTGGGCGCGGACGAACACAGACAAGCTCTTTAAAGAATACTGGATATTGTGCACCTTAGTGTAGACATCGCATTGTAATAGCTTTATTATTAACAGTTTTCTGTTGAAATATTACATGGATATTGGGCAGCCTGAACTTATATTAGGATACAGATCTTTCTAGTAACGCTGAGTCCCTAATTAGTTAGGTGCAAAAACTCCTTTTATTGTCGTATACATTTCAGATAGGTGTTCTTTTTCAATTTTGCCCAGTCCAGCTTTGTTGATAGAGCCACCTTGCAGTTAAATTTGAATCCAGCAATTTTGTAGTCACCACAGGTGAATTGATAGGTGCCAAAAATACCTTTTATTATCCGTATACATTTCAGATACGTGTTTTTTCACTTTTGCCCAGTCCAGCTTTGTTGATAGAGCCACCTTGCAGTTAAATTTGAATCCAGCAATTTTGTAGTCACCACAGGTGAATTGATAGGTGCCAAAAATACCTTTTATTATCCGTATACATTTCAGATACGTGTTTTTTCGCCTTGGCACAGGCCAGCTTTGTTGATAGAGCCACCTTGCAGTTATATTTGAATCCAGCAATTTTGTAGTCACCACAGGTGAATTGATAGGTGCCAAAAATACCTTTTATATCTGTATACATTTCAGATAGGTGTTTTTTTCACTTTAGCAGTGGACAGCTTGGTTTATTGAGCCACCTTGCAGTTAAATTTGAATCCAGCAATTTTGTAGTCACCACAGGTGAATTGATAGGTGCCAAAAATACCTTTTATTATCCGTATACATTTCAGATACGTGTTTTTTTCACTTTGGCACAGGCCAGCTTTGTTGATAGAGCCACCTTGCAGTTAAATTTGAATCCAGCAATTTTGTAGTCACCACAGGTGAATTGATAGGTGCCAAAAATACCTTTTATAATCCGTATACATTTCAGATACGTGTTTATTTTCACTTTGGCGCTGGGCAGCTTTGTTGATAAAGCCACCTTGCAGTTGACTTTCAATACAACAATTTTGTAGTCACCACAGGTGAATTGATAGGTGCCAAAAATACCTTTTATTATCCGTATACATTTCAGATACGTGTTTTTTCACTTTTGCCCAGTCCAGCTTTGTTGATAGAGCCACCTTGCAATTACATTTCAATACAGCAATTTTGTAGTCACCAAAGGTGAATTGATAGGTGCCAAAAATACCTTTTATTATCCGTATACATTTCAGATACGTGTTTTTTTTCACTTTGGCACAGGCCAGCTTTGTTGATAGAGCCACCTTGCAGTTAAATTTCAATACAGCAATTTTGTTTTGATTTGAGGGATTTGAGAATAGCTGTGATTTGCCGTCTTTTAATAAGAGACGTTCCAAAACTCTTCCATACCCTCTCAAATTTTATCTTTCTGAACATGGAGCGAAATGCAGGTGGTAAGCGCGCAAAGAGGAGGGTAGGACATGTAGGTAGAGGTACGAGAGAAGGTTCTCCTTCCAGTGCTGGTGACAACACGCATGCTAGCAGATCGTCGGTTGCAGGACCGTCAGGCCTGTCATCGCTGGGTCAGGGCCCTGTGAATCTCAGTAACGAACAGCGTCACCAATCTGTTCTTCAGTGGTTAATGCAACCTGCATCCAGCAGTCTTACCTCCTCGTCCTCCCAGTCACGGCCACAAATGTCGTCATCAGCATCATCATCATCCGTCCAACATGAAGCGAAGGCAGCCCAAATGTCAACTCGTGTACCCACCACTGTGGATAATCCATTTTCTGAAGACCTCTTTGATGACAAAATGCGGTTGGGGTCAGAAGGCATGTTAAAAGATCAAGAGGCCAAAGAGGATGATTTTGTCTGCTCTGACGCCCAGTTACTGATGCCATCAGAGGAGGAGAAGGAAGCCGGTCAATCGGCAAAAATCCCGGGCGGTCGGCAACGCCTTGCAGTGCCTCTTGCTTGTAGCCCGCAGCTCCTGGATGCAGAAAGTCAGGACGACCAAGTCACCTGTGTTGATGATGATGATGATGACGACATTGCGGATCCATCCTGGTCTTTTCCGCAGAATTTGCTTGTGAGCGCTTCATCACTGGACGAGGAGGAAGATGATGGGGTAGTGTCAATACGGGTCCCGCCTCAAAAAGGGAGAGGGCGGTCACAGATGTCCGCTGATATGATTCCGCCAGCCACGGTCAGCGGAAACCCCACTCCTCGCTTATCGCCGTCAAAAAGGTCCAGGACCTCTCAAGCCTGGGCCTTCTTTGAGCAAGCCTCTGATTCACCCAGCGATGTCATATGTCGCCTTTGCCGTAAACGCATAAGTAGAGGCAAGAATCTTAGGTGTTTAACCACCACCAACATGTCTAGTCACATGCAGCGAATGCATGAGTTGAAATGGAGGCAACACTTGGCCAAAAATGGCCAGACCGACGCGGCTTCCAACCACTTGAGAAAGGCTCAGTATGAGCTGAAACGTTGCATTGCACTGTTTGGGTGAAAATAAACCGCTTTGAAGTTGAAGTGCTGTCTGGATCTATTTTGGAGTCTTTATGTTACCCGTGGACGGGGTTTCTGGACGTGCACTCATATTGAAGGTTCTCTGGTGCTGCTGATTCCGTTTTTTATGGGCTTCCAACCACTGTCACACCCTCTGTCTCCGCCTCCTTCTTCTCTGCCACCACCAAGCGTTCCTCAGCTGCCCATGTCTCTCAGAGTTATGATCAGAGATCAGCCTCCGCTTCAGCCTCCACCGTCGCCCGAGTACCACCAGCACCACCAGAGACCCATCCTACCCCTTCTCCTCCCACCAGTTTGACGACCTGCACGCCGTACAGCGGCCAGTCTAGCAGCCAGCCTTCTGTCTTCCAGGTTTGGGAGCAGAAGAAACACTTTTACCCAAACCATCCTAAAGCCTAAAGCCTGAATGTCGACATTGCCAGGCTTTTGGCCTTGGAAATGTTGCCTTTCCGTCTGGTGGACATAGATGGGTTCTGCCACTTCATGGCCCTTACCTGCCCCAAAACCAGATGCCGAGCAGGCATTTCTTTGCCAGAAAAGTCGTCCCTGCCCTGGCCAGCCATGTGTAATCTAAAATTTCAAGCGCGTTGTCTGCATCTGTGTCTGGAAAAGTCCATCTCACCACCGACACATGGACTAGTAAGCACGGCCAAGGCCGCTATATCTCTGTGACAGCTCACTGGGTGAGCCGGATGGATGTCTCTATGGTTGACGGTGGCTCTCATGCTCGGCGCACACTTTTCAAAACCGCAAGGATGGTGCAGGGCTCTTTCCCCCAAGGTCCTCTGGTGGCATCACGTGCCCAGAGAAACCAGGCCGTGTTGAAATTAATCTGTCTTGGAGACCGTCCACACACAGGTCAGGAGCTGTGGACGGCTCTCCACAATGAGACTGAGCGCTGGCTGGGTGACAAGAACCTTGTGCCAGGCAAGGTGGTGTGCGATAACGGGCGAAATCTGCTGGCCGCCCTTAAGATCAGTAGGCTGGAAGACATCCCTTGTCTGGCACATGTCATGAACCTCGTCGTCCAGACATGTCTAAAGCGCTACCCGGACTGGACTGCCTGCTGAAGAAGGCTCGAGGTCTGAGTTCGCACTTTCGCCGTTCGAACCCTCCTTCGTCCCGCCTGGCTGCGTTGCAGCATCAGCTCGGCCTCCCCGTCAACCGTCTCATTGTTGATGTGGCAACACGCTGGAATTCCACCCTCCAGATGCTCCAGCGATTGGTGCAGCAGCGCAATGCCATTACGCAGTACGAAGTGACACATGGCCTGACAAGCAGCGGTGAGGACCTCGGGGTGTTGAGCCACCGAGAGTGGAGGCAGGTGAAAGAGCTCTGCACCATCCTTGCCAGTTTTGAAGAAGCCACCAAAATGGTCAGTGCGGACAATGCCCTTGTCAGCATGAGCATTGTAGTGATCTTAGTTCTGGAACGATCGTTGGACACTCTGAAATATCAGGTCCCACCAGCGACGGAGGAGAAGACGGACACAGATGCGGACACGGAGCCTTTCTCTCCGTCGAATCCACAAGGCCCGACAGTTTCTCAATTTTATTGGTCTTCATTAGGCAGTGGTTCGGGGTCCAGGATTAGTGCAAGGCGGCGCCTCAGGGTGAATCATCTGAGGCAAGTCAGGGCTGTGTTTAAGCTGTGCCGGAGGAAGCGGAGGAGGAGGAGGTATTCCTAGACACCGACATCACCAATGTCCCTGCCTTGGAAAGAGGTTGGCGCGAATTTGAGGCGGAGGAGGAAGATGAGGAAGATCAGTTTGCTAGTGCCCCTCAACCCAGAGCCTTGGGAAATCAAGGCTCCATTTCTCACATGAGTGCTTGGATGCTCCATTTCCTCCAACATTATCCTCGCATTAAGGCCATCAAAATGAACAACAGTTACTGGGTTGCCACCCTCCTGGATCCCCGGTACAAAACAAAACTCAGCACTTTCCTTCCACCCACCCAAATAGAGAGTAACCGTAGCGGCAGCAGCAGGCAAGGTGGCAGAAGCCTAATGGGTGACCTCTGGCAATCTTTATTTACCACCTCACCAACGCATGCAATGCAGGGCACACATCCAACACACAGAGACCAGCTTAAGATCATGGTGCACGACTATCTGCATCTCCACACCGATGTTTTTGTATGTGTTCGGGACCCAATAAACTTCTGGGTATCCAAAATGGATGAATGGCCCGAGCTCGCTCGCCACGCCATATAGGTGTTGTCCTGCCAAGCAGCCAGCGTCATATCTGAGCGGACCTTCAGCACAGCTGGAGGAGTCAAACGCATCCGGCTTTCCACAGATAATGTGGATCGTTTGAGGTCATGTTGCTGTGAGATACAGCTATAATTATGGTCCTTTGGAACAGAAATGTGGCTTTTAAGTGGCATTTCTCCCTCACAATTTTTAACAGTGGCTGAGAAGTCATATTTATAATTTTTTGGGGTCATGTTGCTGTGAGATACAGCAATAATCATGGTCCTTTGGAACAGAAATGTGGCTTTTAAGTGGCATTTCTCCCTCACAATTTTTAACAGTGGCTGAGAAGTCATTTTTATAATTTTTTGGGTCATGCTGCTTTGAAATGCAGAAATACTACAGGTCCTATTCTAAAAAATGTTGTTTCTAACAGACATTTGTTCTTCACAATTGTCAAAAGTGGCTCAAGGGTCATGTTTTGAATTTTTGGGGGCATTTTGCTGTGACATGCAGCTATACTACAGGTCCTATTATAAAAAAAAAAAATGTTGTTTCTAACAGACATTTGTTCTTCACAATTGTCAAAAGTGGCTCATGGGTCATGTTTTGAATTGTTGGGGGCATTTTGCTGTGAAATGCAGCTATACTACAGGTCCTATTGTAAAAAAATGTGGTTTCTAACAGACATTTGTTCTTCACAATTGTCAAGAGTGGCTCAAGGGTGATGGTGCTGTCAGAAACAGGAATAGGTAGGACACTGTTAATGGACACATATTGCAAAATGACTTGTTTTTGCAAAATCTTTAACATAGCTAGCAATCCCTGTATTGAGACAACCCATTTAATACAATTAAAAAAGAGAAACAAAGACATGGTGGGATTCCATCCTATTTTAAAAATGTGTTTTCTAGAATTAAACTACTAAAAAACTTGCATGTACAAAATAGCTGGTAAAAAAATTCCTCTGAATTGTACAAGGGAGGTACAGGAAAACTTGACCAGATGTAGGTTATTCAGAGGACATGGAGTATGGAGCACGGACAGAGAACAAAGTACAGAGACAATTTCCTCCAGCACGTTGAGTAAAATGAGAAAAAGAATGCCAAGAAAAAGGGCACCTGGGTGGAACAGGAGCGTTAACCACCAGTATTTCCAAGTGAAGCTCAATTGGTCTGCACTCATACGGAGGGGCAAGCGCTACCCAGGTCTTGACTGTGTACTGAGGAAGGCTGGAGGTCTTACCTCACACTTCCGCTTCCGCACTCTGCTTCAGCACGACTGTTTTCGTTGCTGCGTCATAAGGGCATTTTAACCTGCGTGTTAATAGATGACGGACGCCAGCCTGGGCTCTCACCGCACCCACTGTAACTCCGGCCCTGGCTGCTGAACCTGCGTGTTAATAGATGACAGACGCCAGCCTGGGCTCTCACCGCACCCACTGTAACTCCGGCCCTGGCAGCTGAACCTGCGTGTTAATAGATGACAGACGCCAGCCTGGGCTCTCACCGCACCCACTGTAACTCCGGCCCTGGCTGCTGAACCTGCGTGTTAATAGATGACAGACGCTAGCCTGGGCTCTCACCGCACCCACTGTAAGTCTGGCAGCTGGACCTCCGTGTTAACAGATGGCTGACGGCAGCACTGGCTCTCACCGTTAGGGGCAATCAGGAGAGCTTAAAATTTCTCTAAAAAATCAGATTTTGAAAAAGGTGATTTCTGTGAGGTTAAGTAGTGTCAAAAAGGGGTCCAGGGCTGGACACAAATTGCACAATTTGAGGCTTAAAATTTTCTGGGGCTGGAGTCACTATGGGGTCGCATCATTGATCTCCAGGGGAGTCTGTCCCTTAATCACTGAAGAAGGATTTGGAGGAAAAATGAAACCATTGAATTGATTGGCTGAATCACTCTCAGAAGCCAGGAGGGCAAATGTCTTCTCAACTAAGAAGTGTTTTGGGGATGATTAGGACATTTGTATTACTTATGGGGTGTGCGGACGAATTAACACATCTACACGTGTAAAAAATACCTTTAAAAACTGCAGGGAGGGGTGTATGTTGTATGTTATCACACTTGGAAAAAAAAGCAAAATGATAATAATGTAAAACTATAAATAAAACTTCCCTAAATAAATTCTGTAAACAAATGTCAGTTACTAAAAAAAAATATACTAAATGACAGTCACTGTACAAAATAGCATAGTGCCACTTTGTGATCTGTGGATCAAACAGGTTTAAGGGTCATGCTGTGGCACAGAACAGGTATAGTCAATGTCCAGTGAAACTAAAATGGTGGTTGAAAAACTCCTTTTTCCAGGACTTTTTAAATGTGGGGGTCATGCAGGTTTGGGGCTCATGCTGTGGCCCAGGACAGGTACAGTCAATGTCCAGTGAAACTAAAATGGTGGTTCAAAGACTCCTTTTTCCGGCACTTTTTAATCTGTGGGTCAGACAGGTTTAATGGTCATACTGTGGTCCAGGACAGGTATAGTCAATGTCCAGTGAAACTAAAATGGTGGTTGAAAGACTCCTTTTTCCGGCACTTTTTAAATCTGGGGGTCATGCAGGTTTGGGGCTCATGCTGCGTTCCAGGAGAGGGATATTCAATGTCCAAGTTCAAGTAAAATGATGGTTCAAATCATACTGCCTTCTGGCACTTTTTAATTTGTGGGTCATGCAGGTTTAAGGGTCATGCTGTGGTACAAGACAGGAATAGTGAATGGTCTGTGACTTTTTTTCTGTGGCTTTTATAACCTAAGTGTGTTGCCTAAGATGTAGCACGTATCAAGTTGACTGTTGTGGATGTTAATTCCAGCTTCTCCAGCCCTGTTTGGGTGTAAGAATGAAGGTGTTGTTCCTCTCCCATAGACTTTAATGGTCGTCGGCGATAATCTATTATCGACTATCGGAAATCGTCTTGATAATTGCCGATATTGACTATCGACCCGATGACGATAGTCAACGTAATCGCTCATCACTAGTGTAGAGTTGAAGGAAAAATTGTATCCGTATCCAAGTGAGTCGATCAGTATGCATCAACATTGGGAACATATAGAAGAGATTGGGGATCATATTTCAATCGAGACATGCTTAAATCTGATCCAGAACATGCCCAGAAGGATTAAGGCAGTGTTGAAAGCCAAAGGTGGATTTACAAAATAAAACCACATAAATTACCAAAAAACTACAAAACTACAATTACTGCTCAATGGCTGGAAGATACACTGAATCCCAGCAGCAGACATCTCTGGTCCATATGATGCATGGGAAAGATATAGCAGGTGCCGGTCATTAATGAGCAAATGCTCTAGATACCAGTTCATACCAGCATGCAAAAAGCCACAGTATAATACATATGGAGACTGCACAAATGTAACAATACCAATGAAATTGCATATAGGTAAGGTAAGATATAGAAAAGGGTAACACCATTCATACAGGTACACCATGCTGGGTTACAGCCAATAACGCCCATAATATTTAAATGGGCAGGCTGCCCAGCACTTAAAGGGTGTCCTGCACAAAATATTTTTACCCTAAGTTCCCCAGTGTTTTAGGGCAAAAAATGATAATATACTGGAAAAATATGAAATATGAGGTATTAGTTGATACGGTAGCCACAGTACGCAAGCTTGCAAGCGCAGGGATTCAGTGTATCTTCCAGCCATTGAGCAGTAATTGTAGCTTTGTAGTTTTTTTGGGATTTACAAAATACTATCAAAATAATAAAAATAAAAGGCCTTATAGATTGCCTGACAGTTTAATACTAACTGACAATAATACATCATCATTATACATACTGAGAAGTTTAATAAAGTTTAAAAAAAAAAAGTGTTCACATAAAAAACCTTTTATATGAAATCTGGTTTTGTTTTGAAGCAATGTTAAAAAAAATAGGCACATATGGTATAATAATAGCAACATGTTATTTAAAACAGACACTAATCTAAAAAATGCAAAAACAGAGGTAGAATTGCTTTTTGCATTGCTTTTCCTGAGAAACTTTTTTAAAGGAGCATTCTAGTATACAAAACTTGGCTCATATTAAAAGTATGCGGTCCAAAGTAAAAATTCTTAATATATTGTCATTGAATTTTTCAGTAGTTTCTCACATAATCACTAATTATAGTCTTATGAGCAGTCCCATGTAAATCACTTTTATGGAACAAATGTGCAGTCCAATGTAAAACATAGATAACTGTAGTATGCAGTCCCACGTAAACCACTTTTGTTCCTGAGATGCACAGTCCCACGTAAATCACTTTTATGACAAAAATGTGCCGTCCCATGTAAAACAGACAACACAGCTGTATTGTGTATTCCCATGTAAATCACTTTAGTGACACAGAGGAATAACAGCTGTACTGTGCAGTCCCACATAAATCACTTTAGTGACACAAATATGCGGTCCCATGTAAAACACAGACAGCAGCTATATTGTGCAGTACTACGTAAAACACTTTTGCGTCATAAATGTGCAGTCCCACGTAAATCACAGTTGTGACACAGATGCGCAGTCCCATGTAAAGCACTTTTGCGACTCAGATGTGCAGCCCCACGTAAATCACAAACAGAGAGAGAACAGCTGTACTGCCCAGTACCATATAAAAAACTTTTGTGAGACAGATGTGCAGTCCCACGTAAACCACTTGTGAGACAGATGTGCAGTCCCATGTAAACACTAACAGAAAAAGTGTATAGTTTTGTTCTGCAGATCTGTAGAGGTCAAAGGTGTAATAATCTACAGGATATATCATTGTGTGAGAGAGAGCCAGAAAAAAAAATCAAATGCCTATTCTATTTACAAAGTATGTTTTGGTGAGAAGGGGAGAAAAAGTTTGATATATTCTATCGAGTTACACTTACTCTTCCCCTTCTAAAGATTTTTTAGGGGTTTTTTCACAGCAAATACTGGATATTTCCCTAAAATTTTGGACGCCATTTTGTTCTTTTGCAAATAGCATTAGTGGGCAGACAGCTGGGGAAACCCTTTCCCCCTTTCCCCTTTTCCACAGGGGAAAGAATTCTTAGTTTTCACACTGTGGGTTGTGTCTGCAGAGAGTGAAGATTTCTCCCTGTGGGGGAGAAAAACAAATTTCCTTTTTACAAGCTCTGCTTGGAAAACCCGTCTAGAAAGCTGCCCCCAAAGCTTTTAATTTAGGGCAACCCCTTTAGGAAAAAGTAGAGGTTTCCCGCCTTAACCCCCCCTTGTAATTGACAGCTTTCCCCTGTATCAAACGCCCTGTACAGAGTAACTGTGAAACCCTTTTTGTGGGGGGGCAGGGATAAATTCCCCCAGATTTTCTCTGATTTTTACTCTGATATAAACCTATGTAACACATATCATAGCCTATTTTTACATAAACAACAGGGAAGGGTGAAACGGGGGGGCGCTCACCACATTCTCCTTTTTTATTCACTTTAATGCTTCCCGCTGGGGAACCTTCCTCCGTTTAGGGGGTCCTGGCCAACAGCCCAAAGGGCCAAAAAAAAACAAAGCTTGCAGAAATATAATGGGGGGAAACCGGGGGTGCGGTTAAAAAAAGGTTACTTTATTTCAACCAACATGCAGCAGGGGGGCAGGGACAAGTTTGGGGGACCAAAGCGTTTCGGGGGGTTACAAAAACGCTTTTTGTTCACGGTACATATGTATTTATTATATTAAAGCATTTTTAAAAAGTGAAAACTTTTTGATTTGGGGGGGGGAGAATCAAATCCCAAATGCGGGACGTCATTTCCTGCCCCAACATCAAACATATTAAAAAACCTATACAAAATTACACCCGCTAGAATATTAAAACCCTTTAAAACAAATGACTGTAAAAGGGGAAAATTTATAAAACCAGGTGCTTGTAGGATAACGGGGCACATTTGAATAACTAAAATTTTATTTGCAAGGTCATTAGTAAGTTTTAGACCTTTCGGTTTTTTTTGTTTTTGCTGGTAGATCCCGAAAGGGTTCTCTTACCCGTAAAAAGATGTTTTACGGGCCCCCCCCCTTTTTTGGGAAAAATTTCACTTTTTTAAATACCAGTAAAGTGAAGCCCCCCTGTTTTCCAGCATTCACCTCTATTTAAAATGCCTTGCGCATGAAGAGAAGGGGGTGTCCTTTGTTTGATGCTATTTAGGTGTTTGGGTTGCCCAAAAATCTAAAATTTTCGTTTGTACTCCAAAGTAAATCTTTGGGTTTCATTTTATACCCAAAATTTTGACATAAATTATGTAATCCCTTTTAAGTTAATAAAATCTTTAATTTTGTATGTTTATTTTCTATTGGGATTGCCAAAATTTAGTATTCTTCCCAAGGTAAAAATTTTTAAAATGGGCCCCATTTTTTTTATTGAAAAGGAAAAAAAAACCATTTTTGATTTAACCAAGTTTTGTTTTTTTTTTTTTTTGCTTGAAAAAAGGGTGGGGGATAAAAACTAAACCAATGGTTCGGTTTCCTTTTAGTACCAGTTTAAATTCCCTTTATCAAGGATATCTGCTAGGGGGGGGTCCTGTATGAGTATATTAAAATTCTTATAAAAAATCCTTTTTTTTTTGTTCATTTTTTGGAGTGTTTTTTGTAGAAACATACTACACCCCTTAAAAATTTTCCGGGTTTTTGGTTTTACGCTCCCAAAAGACTTTGTTGTGTCCTTCCCCTTTTATTTTTCTTTTGCTTGTTTTAGCTGTCTGCTAAATTTTAACCCCTCTTCCAAGTCTATTTATTTAATTGTTGTCCGCCCGGAAAAATATAATCTCCATCAAATGCATGCTTTTAAAATGCCGGTTGTATTCTCCCATCGGGATGGAATTGAAAGTATGTTTCCGGTGGCAAAAATGTATTTGCTTCGTTAAAAATCGTATTGCCACTTGTTGGTTTTTTTGAAAAAAGGGGGGTGGGTACTTTTCCCCCCCCCCCCTATCAACCCTTAATAATATATCCGAAAAGGCCCATATATACACAATCGGGGGGAATATGGGAATTTCCCGATTGGGTTGATTAGCCCTTCGGGGGAAGAAAACAAAAATCTGGCATGGACGCCAAAATCGCGACCCCAAACAATAAAGGGGGTCGTCGATGTAAAAGCCCAATACCCGACAAAATGGTCAGAGAAGGGTTACAAGTACTATAGATGAACTGGTGTTCCCACCAAACCCAAAAAAATAGGTTTTTGCCCATAGACGGTGAAAGGGGTGGCCCCCAAAGGGTACTCCCCAAAAATTGTAGGTAAAATACATCATTAAAAGCAAAAAAAGTTTTTTTTTAAGCAAATGATCAAAACCCAAACTAATAAAAAAAAACTTTTGTTTTTCCCAATGTTTTGTTTGATCTTTGTTTGATGGGGATTCAAAATTTCGGGGGCCTAATAAATGCTGGGGAAAAACTCGAAAAAAAGATTAGCTACATCCCAAGCTGAAACCTTTAGTAAAATTTGGGAGCCACACAAAAAATTTCCCAAAAAAATCTTGAGCACCAAAATAATATCTTTTAAATACCCCGGTAAATCTTGGAACCCGGGGTTTTAAAAAGGTTTTCAAACCCCCATCTATTTAAATTTTTCATTAATGCTCCCCCCATAAGGGTATTAAACGGGGTGAAAAACTGGGGTTGGGAAAAACTTGTTTGTGTGTTTTGGGTTATTTTAAAAAAAATAATGGGTCCTAGGATTTTTTTTTCCAAAATATATTTTTTTTTTTTTTCAGTATTACACCCCGGGTGATCCCCTTTTTGTAATAAATTTTTGATAATTTTTTTTTTGTATTTGTTTAAAGGATTGCTAAATCAATTTCCTATATGGTTTTTTTTTCTTTTTAAAATATTTTAAAATGGAATTTTGGTATAAAATTGTATCCATCACGGCCACGGAAAACCCCTTGTCGGATTTTTTAAAAAATTTAGGGGCTCCCTTTTTTTTATTTCTTTAGAGCTTTAAACTCCTCCCTTTTTCCTTTTTGTTTTTATGTTTTTTTTTTATTTTGATTATTTTTATCCGGGCAAAGCCTTTTTAAAAACCCTCTCCATTTGGCCCGGAAAAAAAACCAATTTGGGCCCCCACTCTTTTTTTAACCGAGTAAAATAGGGGGGGGAGTTACCGTTTTTCGTGGGGGACATGTGTTGTGAAACTTCCTGAAAGTCTCCTCCGTTTAAATTTTAACATCATTAAAATTTGTTGTTTTTTAAATAAAAGGCTCCCCAAATTCATTTTTTATAAATTTTCCTTTAGGGTAAAAATAGCTAAATTTTCATTGTTTTTAATTTATTTTGGATTTTAAAAAAAAAAAATTTAACGGGGGAAGGAGTAAAAAAATCGATTTTTAAAACTATAAAAATTTTTCAAAGATATTAAATTTGGGGGTTTTGGGGGGCAAAAATTTAAACCTTTTTTTAAAAAACTTTTAATCTGATAATGGAAAGTATCGTTAAGGGGGGAAGGGGGCTATAAATCATAAGAAACCAAATTTTGGGGGCCCCTTTTTTTTCTTGTTTTTCGTTTTTTTTTTTTTTGGGGGTGTTTGTTTCTTTCCCCCTCTTCTTCTTTTGTGTTTTTTGCAGGGCATGTGTATAAACGTCTTTTTCCTTGTTACAACCGGTTTCGGCTTGTGCATTGCTCATAGGGTTTACTTCTGGGGTTAAGTCTTTCAAACCCGACGATCCTTTTCGGGGTTCGGGTGTTTTGGTTTTTGGTCAATTTTTCAAAAGGAAAACCCAATTCTTTTTTTTTCTTTTTTTTTATTTGGGTTTTTTTCAAGTTTGGGTTAAGGGTTTTCTTTTTCAAGGGTTTTTTCCTGGGTTTTAAAAATTTTTTTTTTTTATTTCCATGAAATCCCTTCCCTTTTGGGGATTTTTGTTTTTCTTTTATGGGGGCCAAAGAATTTTGTGGGGGTTTTAAGTTTGGAAAAATTTTCTTTTTATTTTTTCTTTTTATTTTTTCATAATTTTTCTTTCTTCCTGGGGGTTTCTTTCGGGGTTCCCTGGGGGGGTTTTTTTGTAATATTATCCTTTTGGGGGAAATTCTCATCAATTTTTGAGTCCAAAATCAATTAATGGTTGGATTAAAATTTTATAGAAAATTCCCGTGAGAATTTTCCCTTTTCCAAAAATTGTAAGGAAATTTCCCCAAATGTATATAAAAGATGGAAATTTCTTTATACGTAGCCCCCCGGGGGGTATAATTCCCTTATTTGAATAATCTTCAAGGAATTACGTCCCCCAAAGTTTTAGTTCTTGTGTTTGTGCTTTTTCCAAAAAACTGCTAATTTTGTGAAAGCAAATTTACCTTTGGTTTGGATAAATTAGTGTAGGGCCCAACAAACCCGGGTAATTTTTGCTTTTTTCTGTCATATTCAGGGGCAGCGGAAAACCGGCACGGAAAAAAGATAGTGTATAGGTAGTAGTAGCTGGTAGAAAAAAAAAATTATTCCAAAGCCCCCCTCTGCAAATATTTCTGTTGGTTGTGCTGGATGTAGAATTTAAAACATTTTTCATGAAGTGGGAGATATTTTCAAAGGCTGTATAAAGTCACAAACAACAGGGAAACTGAAAAAGGAAAACGCCCCACCCCATTCTCTTTGTATTCACTTGGGAAAGCTTCCGCTGGGTAACCTTCCTCCGTCAGGGATCCTGGCCCCCAAAAGCTAAGGAAAATTCGCTTGCAGAAATTAAAAAGGGGGCGGATCCCGCGGTGCGGGAAAAACAGGTTACTTTATTTCAACCAAAATGAAAACAGGGGGCAGGACAAGTGGGGACCAAAGCGTTTCGGGCGTTACAAATCGCCCTTGTTTAAGGTTTCATAAGGGATTCGTATATTTGCATTTAAATGTGAACCCCTGATGATGGGGGGCGGAGAATCAAGTCCCAAATTTCAGGAAAGTCATTTCCCCCCCCCAACATCCAAAAAATATTAAAAACCCCTTACAAAAATTCCCCCAGCTGAATATAACCTTAATTTCAAAATGACTGTAAGTGCAAAAACATAAAAACACAGGTGCAATTTAGGTTTAAAGGAACCCTTTGAATAACTAAAATTTTTATGCAAAGGGCATTAAGTAAGTTCAGACCTTTCGGTGTTCTTGTTTTTAGTGGTTTGGGTCCAGAAGGCTTCTTTTTTACCCATAAATTTATGTTTACGGTCACCCCCTTTTTGGGAACATTTCACTTTTTCAATACCAGTACAAGTGAAGCCCCCTTTTTTCTCCAGTTGACCTCTTAAAGTGCCTAGCAGCCCTGAATGGGGAAGTGTTTTCCTTTGTCGATTTCTATTTTGGGTTCTGATATGCGAACTCTAAGTTTTCGTTTCGTACTCCAATGTTTAAATCTTGTTGAAATTTTTTACAAAAATTTGGCATAAAAAAATGTAATCCGTATCACCCGTTAATAAAATTTTTTAATTTTTTTTATGTCTTATTGCTATTGGGATTTCCAAATTCGTTTTTCTTCCCAGAGAATTTGCACAAAGCCACATCTTTTTTTATTTCACGGGAAAAAAAACCATTTAGATTTAACCCGTTTTGTTTTTTTTTTTTTTGCTTTGAAAAATGGCTGGGGGGGTTTAAAAAAATAAACCCAAAGGTTTTGGTTCCTTTTAGCTACCGGTTTTTAAATTTCCCTTTTCAAAAGGAAAATTTTTGTAGGGTGGGGTCCTGTCTGAAAAATATTACATTCTTATAAAAAATCCTTTTTTTTTTGTTCTTTTTCTGGAGTTTTATTTTGTAGAAAATACTACACCCCTTTAAAATTCCCGGTCTTCTGGTTTTTTACGCTCTAAAAAAACTTTGTTTTTGTCCTTCCTTTCATCTTTTTTTTTTGCTTGTTTTTGCTGTCTGCTAAATATAACCCCCCTCTCCAAGTCTATGATCCCAAATTTTGTCCCCCCTGCAACCTATAATCCCCCATCCTAGTGGAAAGCTTTCGTGCACGGTTGTATTCTCCCATTGGGGCGGAATTGAAAGTAGTGCCGGGGTTTGGAAATGTTAGCTTGTTTTTATGTATTGCCACTTGTAGGTTTTCTGAAAAGGGTGGTGACTACTTTTCCCCCTCCTATCCCCCCTTAATAAAATACCCGAAAACCATAATAAAAATGGTAGAATGGGGGGAATTTAGATTGGCTTGATTAGCATTCAGGAAAGAGAAAAAAGTTGGTATGGACGCCACATCGCGACCCCAAACAAAAAGGAGGGTCGTTGTAAGCCCTACCAGACAAGATGGTCAGAGAAGGGGTTACAAGTACTATAGATGAAGGGTTTTCCCCCCCCCCAAAATAGGTTCGCTCAGCTTAGAGTGTAGTCTTTTTTCGGTTTTCCCAGCATTTAGTTAGGACCCCCAATTGAATACCTTACAAAGATAAAAAATCATAAGGGGGGAAACTAAAGTTATTTTTATTAGATTGTTTGTTCATTTGCTTAAAAGAAAAATATTTTGCATTTAATGATGTATTTTACCTAAAAATTTTGGGAGTACCCAGGGGGGCCCACGCCTCACCGTTTGCGAAAAATTTATGGGGGTGGGGGGAAAACCCCAAAGTTTTCAAAAGTATTTTAAACCCCCTTCTTGACCATCTTGCTGGTAGGGGGTTAATCGACGCCCTCTTTTTGTTTGGGGTCGCGTTTGGCGTCATACCAGACTTTGTCTCTTCCTGAAGCAAAAAAAAGCCAATTAAAATTCCCATATTTCCCGATTTTGTATTATGGCTTTTCTGGTATATTATTAAGGGGTTAGGGGGGGGGGAAAAGTAGTACCACCTTTTCGAAAACCTCAAGTGCAATACGATATTACGAGTAACAGTTGCCATCCGGCAAAACTTTTAATTCCATCCCAAAAGGGAGAATACAACCGTGACCTAGGCATGCCTAGGATGGAGGATTTAGGTTTTTGGCGGACAAATTGATTATAGACTTGGAGTAGGGGTTTACTAGAGAAGCTAAAAAAAAGCAAAAGAAAAAATGAAAGGAGGACACAAAAAAAGTCTTTTAGAGCTAATAACCCGAAAAACCGGAAGTTTAAGGGTTTTTTGTAGTTTACAAAATACACTCCAGAATATGAACAAATAAAAAGGATTTTTTTTTAAAAAAATGTGGGGAATATACTCGACAGGGGCCCCCACCCCAGAGATATCCCTTTATGAAGGAATTTAAATGGTAGCTAAAAAACCCAACCCTTGGTTTGATTTATCCCCCCAGCCATTTTTAAGCAAAAAAAAAAAAAAAAAAACTTGGTTAAAAACTAAAAGGTTTTTTTCCCGTGCAATAAAAAAAGATGTGGCTGTGCAAATTCTTAGAAGAATACTGAATTTGGCAATCCCATTGCAATAAGACATACAAAATTAAAAAAAAATTTTATTAACTGCGATAGGTTACTAATTTATGCATAATTTGTTTTAAAATGCAACAAGATTTACATCGGCAGTACGAAACGAAAACTTAGAGTTCGCATATCAGAACACTTAAATAGCATTGACAAAGGACACACCTCTCATTCAGGTGCTGCTAGGCATTTTATAGAGGTGCATGCTGTAGAAACAGAGGGCTTCACTTGTACTGGTATTGAAAAAGTGAAATGTTACCAAAATGGGGGTGACCGTGAACATCATTTACGGGTAAGAGAAGCCTTCTGGATCTACCAGCTAGAAACAAGAACACCGAAAGGTCTGAACTTACGTAATGACCTTGCATATATATTTTAGTTATTCAAATGTGTCCATTATCCTACATTGCACTCTGTGTTATTATGATTTGCACTTACAGTCATTTGTATTAAGGTTATATTCTAGCTGGTAGTAAGTTTGTATATGTTTTTAATATGTTTGATGTTGGGGCAGGAAATGACGTCCCGCATTTGGGATTTGATTCTCGCCCCCATCATCAGTGTTCACTATTTAAATGCATAATATACGAATACATATGTATCGTGAACAAGGGCGATTTGTAACGCCCGAAACGCGTTGGTCCTCACTTGTCCTGCACCCTGTCTGCATGTTGGTTGAAATAAAGTAACCTGTTTTACCGCACCGCTGGATCCGCTCCATTATATTTCTGCAAGCGTATTTTTACATAGGTTCCCTTTCACCTCCTCCAACGAAGAGATATGGACTTTCCTAGTCGGATTCCTAGATCTCATAATGTCAGTAATGTTGATAACACAGTAGCATTCAGAAACAGAGTTCAGGGTTTCTAACCCTGGAGACAGGCCAGCAGGTGAGGCAGGAACATAGTCAGGAGTCAGACAGGGGTCAGAGCCACATGTAGAACAACAGGTACCAGGCAAATGATTCCAAGGGTCAAGGTCAAATTTCGGTCAATCAGAAGTCACGATTCGTAACAATACACTGCAATACAACCTACCTGGGCAACCTGATGCCGGCAGCTGTAATGAGGAGAAGAGCCACGGCTCAATCCTGCTAGGCTGCGACTAACATAGGGGATCTCACTGGTGGTGCTCTCTTTGTCCCTTGTAGGATTTTTGTCACCAGTCATTGTGTCTGGTTGCTAACTGTATATTATGTTTTAGGATTCGGATATTTTGCGCTTGCACTTTATATGTATTCTTTTCCCTTTTTATTATATTATTAATCATGTACTGAAAATTGTTTGCACTTGCAACTTTTGTATGAATTTAATGTAAATCATGATTTATACAATATGTCTACCATCAGTGCTGTTCATAAAATAATTCTCTTTATATTTTACTGTGTAATATATATTTGTCACCATAGTCTTTAATTGTTTTTCTTGTTTCCAATAGAATATTGGACTATTTGGGGCGATATGTATGTATTTTGGCACCCAGATGCCATTTGTTTTGCGCGAATGCGTCTGAATCTATAAACCTGTTCTACTGTGAGTCATAGACTTGGTGTTTTCTAGCTCCAAAACGACAAATCAGTCTCAGGTAAACTGTTAACTTGGTCAGCCTGTTCCAACAGCAATGTGCACAGTTTTGCCGTCCTCTCGTCATAAATGTGTAGAATCAAATGGTTGTAGTGGGACATGCCTCCAGCACACCCCCGATCTCAGGCGTATTATGTAAAGTGCCGCGGGCACCCGATAATGCACCTAATTTTGGAGTGCGCCTGATTATAAATGTAGTGAACATAGCTGCAACAGTTTGGCGGCTGAAATTAATGCCAGAATACCGGCGCAGCCACATACATACATGTCCCCCTTTGGATTTTATCTTGTTTTAAACCTCTATTCTGTATTAGTGTAGTGCAACTAACATTGGGGCTAGAGGAGAAGGTGCCAAGTTGTCACGCTGCTGGACGTTGTGGCTAGCTGGAGCTGAGGTCGCTTACCAGAACTCATTGTTGGAGCTGGGCAAGTTTAGGTAACATTTCCCATAAAAGAAAACACTGTAAACAGAGCGTTGCAGGAATGGGTTAATGGATAAATTACATTTTCAATTGGTCACCACCACAAATGCCAATTAAAATATCACTATTATGATTTATTACATAACTTTTCAAAATAGTGAAGTCAGGAACAACCACTGAGCCTAACAGCTTACACTGGCCCAAGTCGAAAGACCATCCATGGAAGATCCCTACAATTTCTTTTGTTATTCACAGTCACTCTAATGTCTATGGGGTATGGAAAAGGAAGCCAGCGTGCTATTTAAAGAAAGAAAATAGATAGAAAAAATAGAGGTCACCAACAAGTTATATTGTTGAGCTCTGTGGAGCCTTAGCCTAAATGGAGACTGAACACATCTTCAAAAAATGTTCCACAAGTGTCAGAGTTAATTAGTCCTTTTTTGTTACATTACGTTGTTAGAGCCAAGAATCCAAATTCTCACAGAAAAATAAAAACTCTTTTAAACCTTAACTTTTAATACATACACAAGCAAAAGATATCACAGGTTATCAACAATATATACTGTATATATTAAACAATAAAGTGAATAACTCACTTGTCAGGACTGCACTACTGGCCCTTTAAGGATTTTTGTTGCAGACTCAACCAGGGTGCAGCTTGATGGGTTAAGCACTGGAGCCAACCCCTGGCTGGGCGGGGTATTTAACCTCTTCCTGTTAGCCTGGCCCTACTGGTGGTTGCTTATTGTCTCTTATCTGGTGGTTTTTGCTCTGCTGTGTTGTTTCGCTGGATCTCTGGATTTTGGTCCGTTTTCCTGGTTACTCTCTCGTCTTGTCCCTTGGTACTGCACATACTTCTGGTTTGACCCTGGCTCATCTGATAATTCTCTATTTGTTGTCTGTTTGCATCTGATTTCCGTTTATTTTCCGTTTATCTTCTTTCTGTTGTCACCCGTTTTCTAAGGTATATTTCATAAAGAGGTTCGAATGCGGGGTCGCCCTTCTCGGGGTGGGTGCTCTGCTTACGCAGGGGCAAGCCAGGGACAGATTAGGGTATCTATTACAGAATCACCAACCACAATTCTGTCCCCTCTACTATGGAACCAATGAAGGCATTAGTGGACCAGATGCATGGCCTGATGCAATTGGTCCAGGATCTCGCTCAAAGGGTCCAGCTGCAGGAGTCTACATCTTCCTGGGGGGCTGTGCCTGTATACACCCCTGTGGAACCCAGCTCAACCTGCTGGACCATTTCTCTGGAGACTGCCGTGCTTTCCGAGAGAGTTGCAGGTTGTACTTCCGGCTTAGGCCCCATTCCTCTAGATCTGAGGAGCAACATGTGTGGTTCATCTTTTCTTTACTTCAGGGGATCACACAAGCTTGGACTTTCTCCTTAACTCCGGTTTCTCCCGAACTCCTGTCTGTTGATTCCTTTTTTTACGCCTTGTCTTTATTGGCAAGGTCTGTCTCCGACACTCAAAGATCTGTTCTCAAATATCCAATGAGGCGTTTGAGATTGAACAAGCATCTGGGATCAACTATGTCTGCCAGAGACCGCAAAGCCTTCAGAAAAAACTAGGGACTCTGTTTTTACTGCAGAGCAGTGGGTCACCTTATCTGAAAATGCCCCAAGTGCCCAGTTTTGGAAAAACTCCAGCATTCAGGAGTATGTCTCAAAAAGTAATTTTGCCTGTCTGTATTTTGTATACAATCTTTCTGGTAATTCATTTGTCGACTGCGGTTCTGCAGCGCATGTGTTGCTAGTGTTTTGGGTACTCCATTGCTGTCGCTAGGGTCCCCTGTTAATATGGTTGCTATACAGGCCCCGAGCTGCTGTGGGTCCCAGAGGCAGTGCCACCGCTCCCCGGGGCCTGTCCGCCGCATCCGGTCACTGAACGCTCGAGCCCTGCGTCCAGAGCGCTCAGAGACAGGGCCCGGGAGTCGGCGACTAATGTCTCTGACTAATGTCCCCGACTCCCGGGGCTCCGCGGTGTCAGCGGTGCCGAGCGCCGCTAGCGCTCGGCTCCGCTGATCGCACCGGCAGGCCTAAGGCATTAGGCCTTAAGCCTGCTGGGCGCCGGCCCCTACGTGTGTTGTAGGCGCGCGGTGACGTCACATCACAGGGCAGGGTGCCAGTAGCCGGCGGGGAGCAGCCGGGAGCGAGAGCGAGGTAAGTGGTGTTTTGTTTTTTTTTTTAACTACCTAATGGGGCCCTGACTACCTAAAGGGGGTCCTGGCTACTTAAAGAGGGCCCTGACTATCTAAAGGGGGCCCTGGCTACCTAAAGGGGGCCCTGGCTACCAGAGAGGGCCCTGACTACCTAAAGGGGCCCTGGCTACCAGAGGGGGCCCTGGCTACCTAAAGGGGGCCCTGACTACCAGAGGGGGCCCTGACTACCTAAAGGGAGCCCTGACTACCTAAAGGGGGCCCTGACCACTTTTACTTTCTTGCTGATGTTTATTTTAGAAGGTGGTGAGGTGCGTGACCAAGGGAAACGTGGAGGGGGATATTGTATGCGGGCTGGTGGGATATGGATGGAGCTACTTAGCTATGTGTCTATGATATGTTAGACTGACAAATGTGTGACTAACTTGATATTGTACTACACAGTATAGTTCTGTTTTGCACACTGTATTATGTGGTAAAATGGGCACTTTTATGTCCGAGAGGCCGGTAATATTTTCATGTACAGTAGGGTGGGCCCCCCAAGATCAACTCCCCTGTGGGCCCCAAACCCCCCAGTCCGATACTGTTGCTTTAGATGGTACACCCCTCTGTCAATGTACTATTAAGTTGTTAAGAAGAAGGATGGCAGTCTCAATTCTTGTATAAACTATCAGGAATTGAATAAAATTACTGTTAAAAATCAGTACCAGATCTGTTCAATCAGATATCTGGAGCTACCTGGTTTTCCAAATTAGACTTATGGGATGCCTATCATTTAATTCACATCCGTAAGGGAGATGAGTGGAAAACTCCTTTTTATACCCCTGATATGCACTATGAGTATTTAATGATGCCTTTTGGCTTAAGTAATGCACCTGTGGGTTTACAAAACTTTGTTAATGGGCACTTTGTCATTGTTTATCTGGATAATATTTTGGTATTTTCCCCTGACTGGTCTTTCCATGTGAAATGTGTGCACACTGTCCTTCAGATTCTTCGGGAGAATCACTTGTATGCGAAACTTGAAAAATGTCTCTTTGGGGTCCAAGAGTTAAATTGCCTGGGCAATATTCTTACACTGCATGCCTCCCATATGGATCCTATCAAGGTTTGGGCTGTTCTGAATTGGGTACGGCCAAATTCCCTAAAGGCCCTACAGAGGTTTTTGGGGTTCGCCACTTACTACAGAAAATTTATCCGTAGCTTTTCTTCCATAGCCAAACCTCGGACAGATCTTTTGAAAAAGAGGAGTGAATCTGCTTGAATGGGAACCTGAAGCTGATCATGCTTTTGAAACCTTGAAGAGGTGCTTTACTGAACCCCCATTCTGGTTCATCCCGACCTCTTGCGATCTTTTATTGTTGAAGCAGATGTTTCTGAGGTAGGAGTGGGTCCAGATTTGTCACAAGGGTTCCCCTCTCTGACTAATATTCACCCCTGTGCCTTCTCCTCACAAAATTCTCCCGCACTGACAATAATTATGACGCTGGGAATCGGGAACTTCTCGCCATCAAGTGGGAATTTGAGGAGTCATGTCATTTTCTTGAGGGTTCTAGACATAAAATAACTGTACTCATGGACCATACGAATCTGACTTATCTCGAATCTGCCAAGAGACTGAATCCCAAACAGGCTAGTTGAGCTCTGTTTTTTTTACCAGGTTTGGCTTTATTGTTACCTACAGATCTGGTTCCAAAAATGCCGATGCTCTGTCTCGAAGCTTCTGTGCCACTCAGTCTTCCAAGTTACCCTCGGAACCTATTTTGGCTAAAGGGGTGTTGTATCAGCAGTCTCCCTAGGCCTGGCCAATGATATAAGACAATTTCAAGATTTAGCTTCTCTGTCGACTCCTAGTGGGAAGTTGTTTGTACCAGTACCAGTAAGATTTCAATTGTGCGATGAGCTGCACAAATTGGTTCTTTGGGGGCACCCAGGGATTGTGCAAACTAAGAATCTAGTTGCCTGTTCTTACTGGTCTCCATCCATGCTCGTGATATCTCCGCCTACGTGTCCGTCTGTGAGACGTGTGCTCGAAGTAAGATCCTTCATGTTTGTCCTATGAGGGAACTTCTTCCCTTACCCATTCCTAAAAGACCCTGGTCACATTTGTCCCTGGAATTTAGCATGGATTTACCCCTCACTGAGGGAAAGACTGTAATGTGGGTAATTATTGACCGTTTCAGTAAGATGTGTCATATTGTGCCCGTCTCAGCTTCCAAGCTCTAAAATTTTGTCACAACTGTCACGGATGCCCCTGCAACCCTCATCCCGGGTCGCGGGCGCATCCGTGCCCCGCTGCCAGGCGGCGCCGCGACCCGCATGGTGGGTCGCGTGCGCGCTCGTTCCCCTGCCTGTTCCCCTGCACACTTACCTGGCCACGCTCCTGCTGCAGTCTCTGTCCCACGGCACGCGCCGGCAGTGTTAAATTTAAAGGGCCAGCGCACCGGTAATTTGCTATTGCTGGTCGCTGCCCCTATTTAAGCCTGCCTCTTCCTGGTTACCCTGCTGTATCTTTAGTGCCTATTGCCTATTGAGAAAGCGTTGCTGAGTCTTCCGTCATACCGTGTACCGTACCTTCTTGCCTACGTCCCTCGACCATGAACCTCTGCTGCCTATCCTGACCTTATTGCCTGTCCCCGACTACGTCTACGCCTCACGATTCTGTACTACGCTCACCCTTGGCTGCCATCTCAAGCAAGTCACGTCAGAGGAAGCAACGTGGTAGAATTCCACCGCAGCAAGTCCGTCCCTATTTGCGGCGGGCTCTGGTGAAAACCGGGACCTACTTAGATTCATCTCCTTGGCGTGGTTTACGCCATCGCTTGCGGTGGTCCAGAGGATCCACTACTGCTGCTCATGACAACAACTCTTTATTGATCATGTAGTCCATCTTCATGGGATACCTGAAAATATTGTTTCTGACAGGGGAATATAGTTAGTAGATAGGTTTTGGAGAGCTTTTTGTATGAGACTCGGAATTCAGTCTAGACTGAACGGTTCAATCAGACTCTGGAACAATACCTTAGGGGTTATTGTGCTGATAATCACATTCACTGGATTACTTACTATTACTTGGCAGAGTTTGCCATCAATAACTGTCATCATGTGTCTATCAACTTCGCTGTCTTTCTGTAATTATTAGTGATGAGCGATTACGTTGACTATCGTCATCGGGTCGATAGTCGATATCGGCAATTATCAAGACGATTTCCGATAGTCGATAATAGATTATCACCGATGACCATTAAGTCTATGGGAGAGGAACAACACCTTCATTCTTACACCCCAAACAGGGATGGAAAAGCTGTAATTAACATCCACAACAGTCAAATGGATACATGCTACATCTTAGGCAACACACTTGGGTTTTATAAAATTACGGGAAAAAAAAGTCACAGACCATTCACTATCCCTGTCTTGTACCACAGCATGACCCTTTAACCTCATGACCATAAATTAAAAAGGGCCAGAAGCAGTATGATTTGAACCATCATTTTACTTGACTGGACATTGAATATCCCTGTCCTGGGCCACAGCATGACCCCAAACCTGCATAACCCCCAGATTTAAAAGGGCCCCGGAAAAAGGGTCTTTGAACCACCATTTAGTTTCACTGGACATTGACTATACCTGTCCTGGGCCACAGCATGACCCCCAAAAACCTGCATAGTTTTAAACCCCCACCAATTCAAAAATTTTTGGCCTGCCCCCTGGAAAAAGTGGAGGGTCCTTGCAACCACCATTTTAGTTTCAACCTGGTACAATTGATTTAAAAAATTTCCCCCAGTTCCTGGGGGTCCCACAAGGAATGAAGCCCCTCCAACAGCCCCAATGCTGACCCCCAGATTTAAAAAGTGCTGGAAATGGGAGCCCTTTGAACCACCAATTTTAGTTGAACGGGAACATTGACTATTCTGTCCGGGGTAACCTACCTCTGTTCAAGTTTTTCCTGTAACTCTCTTGTACAATTCAGAGGAATATTGTATCAGCTATTTTTGTACATGCAAGTTTTTTAGTAGTTTAATTCTAGAAAACACATTTTTAAAATGGGAGGGAATCCCACACGTCTTTGTTTCTCTTTTTTTTTAATTGTATTAAATGGGTTGTCTCACTACAGGAATGGCTAGCAAATGTTAAAGATCTTGCAAAAACAAGTCATTTTGCAATATGTGTCCATTAACAGTGTCTTACCTATTCCTGTTTCTGACAGCACCATCACCCTTGAGCCCACTCTTGACAATGTGTGAAGAACAAATGCCCTGTTTAAACCACATTTTTTAAGAATAGACCTTAGTTAGCTGCATTTCAACACAAAATACCCCAAAAATTCAAAAACATGATCCTTGAGCCACTTTTGACAATTGTAAAGAAAATTGTCTGTTTGAAAACTTTTTTAGAATAGGACTGTTAGTATTGCTGCATTTCAAAGCAAATGACCCCAAAAAAATTATAAAAATGACTTCTCAGCCACTGTTAAAAATTGGAGGGAGAAAGCCACTTAGAAGCCACATTTCTGTTCCAAAGGACCATGATTATAGCTGTATCCACAGCACCATGACCCCAAAACCATTGACAATGCAAAAAATTCTAAAGATAAAGTGAGTAAATGGAATACGGTTTTGTCATGAAACCTTCTGTCTTTACAATCTCCTCACAGCAAAACCAACAATGAACTTTGGGAACTGAGAATAAATATTGCCAGTAAGAAATGATCATTTTTTAAAAAAAGTTTCAAGAGACCATTTCTGTTTGAAGGGGAAAGTAAGTAGACCGGTAACAAATCATGACCTCGGCAATTGGGGCCACAATATCATCAGAGATCCATGCCTGATTCACTTAAATGAAAGTAAAAACGATCCACATTATCTGTGGAAAGCCGGATCGTTATGTCTGTAATGATTTTCCTCCAGCTGTGCTAAAGCCCGCTCAGATATGACGCGGGCTGCTGGGCAGGACAACACCTCTATGGCGTGGCCAGCAAGCAGGGGCCATTCATCCATTTTGGATACCCGATAGTCAATTGGGTCCGGAACACATCCAAAAACATGGGTGTTGAGACGCAGATAGTCGTGCCCATGATCTTAAGCTGGTCTCTGTGTGTTGAAAGTGTGCCCTGCATTACATGAAAATGTGAGGTGGTAAAAAAGTTTGCCAGAGGTCACCCATAGGCTTCTGCCGCATTGCCTGCTGCTGCGGGCTGCCGCTAGCTCTTTGGCACTCTACTGCTGTCACGTCGCTGACGTTTGTTCCAAACCGTGACATTTGAAGAACGTGAAGCAGCCCGGCAGCAGATGTCTCCAGTTGATCAATCAGCAAGGTCCCCCATTTCCTGCATTTTACTCTCTATTTGGGTGGGTGGAAGGAAAGTGCTGAGTTTGTTTTGTACCGGGGATCCAGGGGGGTGGCCACCCAGTAACTGTTGTTTCATTTTGATGGCCTTAATGCAGGATCATGTTGGGGGAAATGGAGCATCCAAGCACTCATGTGAGAGATGGAGCCTTGATTTCTCAAGCCTGGGTTGAGGGGCATTTAGCAAACTGATCTTCCTCATCTTCCTCCTCCGCCTCAAATTCGGGGAAAACCTCTTTCCAAGGCAGGAAGTCGGTAACGTCGGTGTCTAGGAATCCCATCCTCTCCTCCGCTTCCTCCGGCACAGCTTCAACACAGCCCTGACTTGCTCAGATGATGCACCCTGAGAGCTGATGCGCCGCCTTGTACTAGTCCTGGACCCCAAACCACGCCTAAATGAAGACCGATAAAATTGTGAAACGTCGGGCCTTGTGGATTCGATGGAGAAAAGGCTCTGTGTCCGCATCTGTGTCCTTTCTCCCCTCCGTCGCTGGCGGGCCCCTGTTGTTTCAGAGTGTCCAACGATCATTCCAGAACTAAGATCACCACAATGCTCATGCTGACAAGGGCATTGTCCACACTGACCATTTTGGTTGGCTTCTTCAAAACTGGCAAGGTTTGGTGCAGAGCTCTTTAAACCTGCCTCCACTCTGGGGTGGCTCAACCCCCCAGGTCCGCACCGCTGCTTGTCAGGCCATGTGCCCAACTTCGTACTGCGTAATGGCATTGCGCTGCTGCCACAATCGCTGGAGCATGTGGGGGTGGAATTCCAGCTTGTTGCCACATCAACAATGAGAGGGTTGACGGGGAGGCCAAGCTGACGCTGCAACACAGCCAGGTGGGACGAAGCAGGGTGCGAAAGGCGGAAGTGCGAACTCAGACCTCGAGCCTTCCTCAGCAGGCAGTCCAAAACCCGGAAAGCACTTTAGAAATTTCTGGACGACGAGGTTCATTATATGTGCCAGGAAAGGGGGATTGCTCCAGCCTACCGATTTTAAGGGGCGGCCAGCAGATTTCGCCCGTTAAACGCACACCACCTTGCCTGGCACAAGGTTCTTGTCACACCCACCACGCTCGGTCTCGTTGGGAGAGCCCTCCACAGCTCCTGACCTGTGTGTGAACGGTCTCCAAAGACAGATTAATTTCAACACGGCATGGTTTCCTCTGGGCACGTGATGCCACCAAGGACCTTGGGGTAAAGAGCCCTGCACCATCCCTGAAGTTTTGAAGCGCGTGCGCCGAGCCTGAGAGCCACCGTCACCACCAGAGACATCCACCCAGCTCACCCAGTGAGCTGTCACAGATATAGCGGCTTTGGCCATGCTACTAGTCCATGTGTCGTGGTCAGATGGAAATTTTTCCGACACAGATCCCGACAACGCGCTTGAAATTTTAGAGGGCACGGTGCTGGCCAGGGCAGGGACGGCTTTTTGGCAAAGGAAATGCCTGCTCAGCAAACTGGGATTGGGGGCAGGGAAAGGGCCATGACGTGGTGGAACCCACCCGTGTCCACCAGAACGGAAAGGCAAACATTTCCCAAGGCCAAAAGCCTGGCAATGCCGACATTAGGTTTTGGCTTTTGGGATGGTTTGGGGTTTAAAATGTTTTCTTTTTGCTCCCAAACCGGAAGACAGAAGGCTGGCTGCTAGACTGGCCGCTGTACGGCGTGCAGTCGTCAAACTGGCGGAAGGAGAAGGGGTAGGAAAGGTTCCCCTGGTGGTGGGGTACTCGGGTTGAGGTGGAGACTGAAGCGGAGGCTGATCCCCCGATCATGACTCTGAGAGACATGGGCACTGAGGAACGCTTGGTGGTGGCGGAGGAGGAGGAGGCGGAGACAGAGAGTGTGACAGTGGTTGGAAGCCCGGCATCGGTGTGGCCTTTTTTGGCCAATGTTGCCTCCATTTCAACTCATGCATTCGCTGCATGTGACTAGACATTTGGGGGTGTGTTAAACACCTAAAATTCTTGCCCCTACTGATGCGTTTACGACAAAGGCGGCATATGACATCGCGGGTGAATCAGAGGCTTGCTCAAAGAAGGGCCCCGGCTTGAGAGGTCCTTGACCTTTTTGGGCGGCGATAAGCGAGGAACGGGGTTTCCCCCTGACCGTGGCTGGGAATCATCTCAGCGGCCCTTTTGTGACCGCCCTCTCCCTTTTTTGAGGCGGGACCCGTACTGACACTACCCCATCGTCTTCCTCCTGTCCAGTGATAAGCGCCTCGCAAGCAAATTCTGCTGAAAAGACCACGTTGGATCCGCAATGTCGTCCATCATCATCATCAACACAGGTGACTTCGTCGTCCTGACATTCTCATCCCGACCTGCGGGTACATGCAAGAGGCACTGCAAGGCGTTGCCGACTGGCCGGGGGTTTTGCCCATTGACCGCTTCCTTTTCCTCCTCTGATGGCATCAGTAACTGGGCGTCAAAAGAGAAAAATCATCCTCTTTGGCCCTTATCTTTTTAACATGCCTTCTGACCCCAACCACATTTTGTCATCAAAGAGGTCTTCAGAAAATGGATTATCCATAGTGGTGGGTACCGAATTGACATTTGGGCTGCCTTCCCTTTCATGTTGGACGGATGCTGAAAGATGCTGATGACGACATTTGTGGCCGTGACTGGGAAAGGGCGAGGAGGTAAGACTGCTGGATGCAGGTTGCATTAACCATGAAGAACAGATTGGCGACGCTGTTCGTTACTGAGAATTTTACAGGGCCCTGACCCAGCGATGACAGGCCTGACGGTCCTGCAACCAAAGATCCATGGCTTTGCGTTTGTCGCCAGCACTGGAAGGAGCACCTTCTCTCGTACCTCTACCTCCATGTCCTACCCCCCTCTTTGCTCGCTTACCACCTGCAATTTTTTGGATTAGAAGGGTTAATTTGGAAAGTCTCTTTTTACAAGACGGCCCAAAACACAGCTATTCTTAAATCCCTCTAAATTTCCTACAGCCAACTAGGATTAGAAAACTGAAATGTTTCTTGCGAAATACCTTTTGAAATGCGGTCTGGTGGAAGAACCATAAAACAAAATCAACAGTGTTCTTCCTTCAGTCCCAGGATTTACAACTGCCCAGTAGGACTAGGAATTGATAGTTATCAACAAAATATCATACAATGCGCTATCTGCGCCAAACTGAGATTCAACGAGCCCAATAAAACTATTCAGAAGTTACAAGTATGAGAAATTGTGTTTTTTGCAGCAATGACAAACGAGAACAGTTGCAAGAAAATTTTTCAATCAGAATTGTCGTACAACGTGGCTATTGAAAAAAACTAGGGCGACACCACGTGCAATACAACTATTTAAAAACTATTCGAATAATAAAAGATATTTTTTGCACATATCAATACACCTGCGTTGATGACAAAATTGCTGTATTCAAATTTAAGTGCAAGGTGGCTCTATGAACAAATCGGACTTCGCCAAACTGAAAAAAACACCTATCTGAAAAGTATACGATAATAAAAGGTATTTTTTTGCACAATCAATACACCGCTGTATACAAAATTGTTGTATTCAAATTTAAGTGCAAGGTGACTCTATGAACAATGTTTGCCTGCGCCAAAGTGAAAAAAAAAACACCTATCTGAAATGTATACGGATAATAAAAGGTATTTTTGCACCTATCAATACACCTGCGGTGACTAAAAAAATTGCTGTATTCAAATTTAATGCAAGGTGGATCTATAACAAAACTGGCCTGCGCCAAATTGAAAAAATACCTATCTGAAATTTAAACCGATAATAAAAGGTATTTTTTGCACCTATCAATAACTTGGTGACTAACAAAATTTGTATTCAAATTTAAGTGCCCAAGGTGGATCTATAACAAAGCTAGCCTGCCCAAAGTGAAAAAAAACACCTATCTGAAATGTATACGGGTAAAAAGGTATTTTTTTTGCACCTACCAATACACCTGAGGGGACTACAAAATTGCGTATTTAAATTTAAGTGCAAGGTGGCTCTATAAACAAAGCTAGCCTGCGCCAAAGTGAAAAAAACAGAGATCTGAAAGTATACGGATAATAAAAGGTATTTTTTGCACCTAACAAAAACACCTGGGGGACTACAAAATTATGTATTCAATTTTAGTGCAATGTGGATCTATGAACAAAGCTAGCCTGCGCCAAAGTGAAAAAAACACCTATCTGAAATGTATACGGATAATTAAAAGGTAGTATTTTTTTCACCTATCAAATACACCTGAGTACTACAAAAATTTGTATTAAATTTAAGGTTCAAGTAAAATTTTCCCCAAAAACTAGGCCAAAAGTTAAAAAAACACCATTGAAAGATACCCCCGGTATAACAAGATTTTTGAAACCCCATCAATACAAAATGATCTCAAATGTTAATTCAATTTTAAGTGCAAGTTGGTCTTTGAAACAAAGCTACCTGCGCAAATGAAAAATAAACACCACCCGAAGTAAAGGATTTTTAAAAGGGCATTTTTTCCCCCAAACTAACCATGACAAAACATACATGATTGCAAATTTAGTCAATGGATCTATTTTAAAACTAGCCCGCGCCAAAAGTGAAAAAAACACTATTTGAATTTACGGATTTTAATAAATAGTGAAATTTAAACCTCATTACAAACCTGGGTTACAATTTGCTTAATTCCCCAAATTTAAGGCCAATGGTTTGACCCCTTTGTGGCCTGCCCCCAAAGTGAAAAAAAAACAACTATCTGGAATGGGTTAGGAAATAAAATTAGTTTTTATATCAAATCACCTGAGTTTTGAAATGATCTGGGGTTTCTGAATATAAATTGGCTGCACCCAAACATAAGATTTTAAAATTTCCCCAAAATTGGCCAAAAAATTTTTTAATCAAAACCCCATTTCAATCCCGGCCCCCCCCCACTCCCCCGCGGCGGTACAGCGCTAGATGCTCCTTTGGAAATTGTCAGGCTAAGGTACTAAAATCTGCAAATCTCTAATCTAATTAAGTTCTAATGTTCACAGCTAATAGCATAGTTGTCTGTGTGAACAAATAGAACAGTTTCGTTGAGCTGTTTTGAGAGAGACCGAGCACACGTCCTGCTCTTATGATACACTGACACACACTGAAGAAAGGGCTGTTCTATGTAAAACGAGGTCATGTGATTTTTCCAGCTAATCGCAACCATACACATCCCAGTCATGACGTCGCACACCCAGCTCACCCTGCTCTATTCTGTAAGCTGATTTGCTGGCCGCCAAAATGACAGGAAGCGCTGAAAATGGCGCGATATTAATAGATTATGTGCAGATTTTAACCTAAATTATCGCGTGATTGAAAAATCCGATCATCATAAAAACCGTGCCGATTTCAACTTTGTCGATAATAATCGCTCAACACTAGTAATTATGGCTTTCACTGCGCTTTGATTCTCTCTCTTCGCCTGCCTCTGATAACTCCAAAGTAAAGATTGAATCAGACAAACTGCACAGTCTGGGCACAGGTTCAGTTGAACCTGAGAAAATCCCAGTACAGATATAAAAGGATCACTCATGAGAGACACACTGCAGGGCCTGGGTTTGCTGTAAGGGATAAAGTTTGGCTTGCCACCAAACATATGAGATTTAAGACTCCCTCTCATAAGTTGGCTCCCAAATATATTGGTCCCTACTCCATTCTACAGGTTATCAATCCAGTCACTTTCTGTCTTCGTCTCCCGCCGACTTTCTGGATCTATAACATCTTTCACAAATCACTGCTGAAAAAGTACTACCTCCTATCGGTCCTCATAAGGAACCTCCCCCTCCTATTCAGGTAGAGGGGGATCTAGAGTTTGAAGTGGAGCATATAGTGAATTCCTAAAGAGTCAGAAATGCTCTTCAATCTCTTGTTCAATGGAGAGGGTATGGACCAGAGGAGTGCGCATGGGAGTCTGCCTCCTCGATCCATGACGATCGGTTAGTGAAAGAATTTCACAAAAAATTTTCCTCAGAAGCCCAGTCCAGGACTTAAAGGAGATTTATCGTTTGAGCTGCTCGTGCTGTTCTGCTAATTTTCTCAGATTGAGTTTGAAATCCAGGGGCGTGTTCTTCCTCTCAGCAGGCGTGTCTCCCCTCCCACGAGGCGTGTCTCTCCTCACTGAAGAACTGTGACATCATCATTTTGTTTGAAGCAGGGGATGCAGAGGGTTGTCTGGATATAACAGCTCTGTAGCCTCCTGCATGCTTATGTCTGCAGCCTTGAGGCTCCACAAGCTGCAGCAAGCACCTATTATATCTATTATATCTCTTAGTTTACACACTGAAAGCCAGCAGCTTTAACTTCTGTTCTAGTGGTATTCAACCAAATTGTACTGACAACAGGCAGAGACCTTTACTCAACTACAATGCCAAATGCCATCTTCAAGTAAAGGTCTCTGCCTGTTGTCAGTGATATGAGTGAAAACAGTGGGGGGGGAAGCAGATCAGCTTTCAGAGAAGAACCTGCTTAACCTGTCACTGGCTTGGGCTAATGGTGTAGCGGTAGAGTGTTGATTTTGCAACGAAGGGGTTTGGAGTTCTAGTCCCCTCACAGGGTTTATTTCCCCCTCCCCCCCTAAATTCTACACATATGTAGAGAGACCTAAAATATATATGTCAATCTCTATAATGATATATATACACATACATAGCTCCCCTATATCATGTCTCATTCCTGAGAGTATATGCATTGTATTACATATGTTAGAAGTGCTTGGTGTGACTGTGAGGATGGGACACTATATAGGGGAGCTTTGTGTTTGTATATATATAAAATTATATATGTCTACACATATATTTTCATATATTTACATATATGTACAATTTATAAAAGAAAAAAAAAAAAACGATGGGGACTTGAACTCCCAACCTCTGGCTTGCCAAGCTGATCACCTATTCACTGTACTATACAAGCAGTTCATACAGACACAGTGTTGAATCCTTATGTTATACAATACAGATGATGATGTCATAAGGAGGCGGGGCTTGCATTCGATCTGAGGAACAGAACACCCTCTTTTCAAAGTTCAAACTGAACCTGTGAGGAGGTGAATCAACCTCGTGGCAAAAGCCCTTTAAACAGGCAGAAATTGCCCAGATCATCACCATAGAGCTGAGATGTACATAACGCCAGCAGACTCTGGTTTCACTATCGATTTTAACAGCTCAGAGGGGAGTAAACACAGAGTGTGCAGGCAGCCAATCACAGTGCAGGGGGCATGGCCATGACGTTTCCTGTCTAGGGGCATATCCCAACAGGCTGAATGAAATGTCAGCCAGCCAATCACAGTGCAGGGGGCGTGTCTAGGGCACAGGAATCTATACGGGGGCGTTCTGACCCAGCAACAGCAGAAATAAAAGACAGATTTACAGCGAAGCTGATATCTGCTAAACCAAGTGACAGAGGTAATGCAACCCAATTACAAAAGTGCTTATTTTTACTGTCCCCATAATCTGAGACATGATCTTTGTAACGATAAAACCCCTTTAAGGATCAAGTGGCCCCTCATAAAATGGGGGGTACTATCAGGACTGCTCTACTGACCCTTTAAGGATTTTTCTTGCAGCCTCAGCCAGGGTGCGGCTTGGTGCTTGGTGGTTTTAGCACTTGAGCCAAACCCTGGTTGGGGCTTGGAATTTATATCCCTTCCTGTCAGCCTAGCCCTGCTGGTGATGGCTTCTTGTGTTCTAGCTGTTGGGTTTGATACTGTGTTGTTTCGCTAGTTCTCTGGATTGTGGCCTGTCTTCCTGGTTACTCTCTCGCCTTGTCGCTCGGTACTTTGCATACTTCTGGTTTGACCCCAGCTCGTCTGACTATTCTCTATTTGTTGTATGTTGGCATCTGACCGATTGTCTTCGGTTTATCTTCATTCTGTTGTCACTCATTCATTAGGGTTTATTTCAGGAAGAGGTTTGAGTACGGGGTCGCTCTTTTCGGAGCGGGTGCGCTGCCTAGGAAGGGCAAGCCAAGGACAGATTAGGATTAGTGTTGAGCGATTATTATCGACAAAGTTGAAATCGGCAAGGTTTTTATGGTGATCGGATTTTTTAGATCATGCGATAATTTAGGTTAAAATCTGTGCATCATCTATTAAGATCGTGCCTTTTTCGGCGCTTCCTGTAATTTTGGCGGCCAGCAAATCAGATTACAGAATAGAGCAGGGTGAGATGTGTGTGCGACATCATGACTGGGATGTGTATGGTTGCGATTGGCTGGAAAAATCACATGACCTCGTTTTACATAGAACAGCATTTCCTGTTCAGCCTCAGTGTCTCTCAGCGTCTCAGAGCAGAAGGACGTGCGCTCTGCTTGTGTCCAAACAGCTCAGCGGAATTATTATATTTCTTCACAGAGAAACCTCTACTATTAGCTGTGATCCTTACAATTTAGTTAGATTAGAGATTGGAAGATTTTATATAGTTAGGTAGAGAATTTTAAAGGAGCATCTACTGCTGTAAAGTCACGGGGGGGAGCGGAGGGTGGGCCCCCATGGGCGAACACAGACAAGCTCTATAAAGAATACTGGATAAAGTTCACCAAGACTTAGTGTAAACATTGCAATAGCTTTATTATTAACAGTTTTCTATTGAAATATTTCCTGGATATTGGGCAGCCTGAACTTATATTAGGATACAGATCTTTTCTAGTAACTGCAGTCTCTTGTTAGGTGCAAAACTCCACTTTTATATCAGTATACATTTCAGATAGGTGTTCATTTTCAATTTTGCCCATTCCACCTTTGTTGATATATCCACCTTCTACTTCACTTATAATCCAGCAAGTCAGCACAGGTTGATAGGTGCCAAAAATACCTTGTAATATCCGAATAAATTTCAGATACGTGTTTTTTGACTTTGGCGCACTACAGCTTTGTTCATTGAGGCACCTTGCACTTAAATGTGAATACTGCAATTTTTTAGTCACCACAGGTGAATTGATAGGTGCCAAAAATACCTTTTATTATCCGAATACATTTCAGATACGTGTTTTTTCACTTTGGCGCAGGCCAGCTTTGTTGATAGATCTACTTTGTAGTTAAATTTGAATACAGCAATTTTGTAGTCACCACAGGTGAATTGATAGGTGCCAAAAATACCTTTTATTATCCGAATACATTACAGATACGTGTTTTTTTGCACTTTTTCCCAGCCAGATTTGTTGATGAGCCACCCCGCAGTTTAAATTTGAATCCGCAATTGTGTAAAAACCACGGTGAA